>JAGFPH010000011.1:1297268-1326776 GCA_018207615.1 Philaenus spumarius | reverse complement strand
TTTATCGTACGTTCTACTGAACAGTTTGACGTACGTTCTACTGAACAGTTTATCGTACGTTCTATTGAACAGTTTTTAGTACGTTCTACTGAATGCAAATAACTGCCCCCAACACATTTTATTAAGTCTTATTGAATTCTTGAACGTGTTTATGATAAAAAAAGTCATTACGGGGTTTTCAACTAGGTTATGCGGTTTTACAAAATGTAACTTTTCTACTTTTTTAAATCATTAAATAATATCTATACTACGTAATAATACTAACCTCAGTTTTTGAAGCATATTTCGCGAGAAGATTATGCAATTCGCTTCGATAACCATGATGGTTATTTAGGTCATTGGCACTCTTTTCGTTTTCAGTGTTACCTGAAACATTGGGGTTTGTTTTGGATATGATTAATAATTAGAACGGTACATACTGCACACACACTTTTCCGCATTCTTTATACCTCTAAATATAAATAGATTTAGTTTTAAAATATAAAACGAACTCGCATTTCAACAATGTAACCGTTAAATCGAGGTAGCAGTTTACGTTTTTCGAATTTTTTTATTATCTGTAAAGATAAACTACAGAGTTGAAATAGTCCCTCAGAATTGTACAAAATGCAATTAAAAGCGAAAAAATCTACAAATGTTGATGAAATTTTAAACTCTCCACAATGTATTCCTAAAGAAACAATATCTGTCGAAAGTCACTTTATTTTTTGTAAATAAACTTATAAGGGAATTAACGTAACCGATTCATACAGTTAACGTTCAAGAATTTCTATCTTATATCAATTACAACTAATATGAAAAATATTAAGTATTTTTAATCTAGCAAAAATTAGGTTAAAGTAAACACTTTGTTTGGTTTTATTTATTGTAATTTACTTTGGTAATCAAACTATTGATATGTAATCAAACTATTGACTGGATTTGAAATAAATAACCAGTGTTAATTTTATATAGATAACATTTTTTACCTTAATTTATTTCGTATGCTTTCATATTTTCAAATGAGTTACTTGGTCGTTTGATGGATTATGTATTTTATCAGTCTTTGTACTTTAAAACATCAGCTCATATGATAAGCTGGTTAATTTTAAAAAGAAAGCATCAACACATGGCTTTCATGTGTCTTCATATTTTAAAACATTATCTTTTGAAAGCTGATTAGCTTAAAGAAAAACATTAACATATATTTTATTAGTCTTCCTACTTTATAACATTAGAAAATTTGATAAGCTGGTTAATTTTAAAAACAAAACATCAACACATATTTTATTAGTTTTCATATTTTTAAATATTAGCTCATTTGACAACAAGCTGGTTAACTTAAAAAAAAAAACATTAACGCATATTTTATTTTATTTCTTGCTTTATAGTATTAGCTTATTTTACAAGCTGGTTAATTTTAAAAACAAAACATCAACTCATATTTTATTTGTCTTCCTACTTTATAACATTAGCTTATTTAATAAGCTGGTTAACTTTAAAAACAAAACATCAATACATATTTTATTTGTCTTCCTACTTTATATATAATTATATATTTCAAATATTCATTTAAATATTGACAAAAGTATTTAAAAAGGCGGTTCAAAATATGTTTACAGAAATAACTCGGGGAACTATATTGACACACTGAAACTTCCTGTCCCACTGAAGATTCCTGTCTAGAAATAGGGCCCTATTTCATAATTACCCTGTATATATATTATTTTCTTTATCACTTAGAGACAATAGACATGTATACACAATTAACAATAAATTGTAATGAAAACTAAGTTAAATGTTCTACACTTACTTGTAGAGACGCATATCAGCGATGTCGCAACAAGAAATGCAAGTAACTTAGCTAATCCATTTACTTTTCGGCGTATGATAAAAACATGTTCCGTTTCCATCGTACTGAAATAGACAGACAATTGATTACGACTCAAGAGCAACTACTAATTACAACGACAATAATCAATTATTATTAATTGTTGTGTTAGATAAAAATGTGATGGTTTCTGTTGTTTTCCACATTCCAGAAGCATTAATTTGTAATCAATTTTAATGGGATTAAAATATCGTTGTGTTTTTTGTTTCAATGTTGGTATTTGCTTATTCTAACGATGTTGGGGCTCCTCGCGTTAAAATTTAAAAAATATCCTTGTAGAACCACTTGTTTGTCTTTTTCTAATTTTTTTCCTGAATTGACACAGGGTATTCAAATTAAATATGTCATAGTTTAACAAAATGATTTTATTTGCAATATTTGCTACCCCCAAAAGTAAATATTGTATGACAGTGCCTTGTCAAGTATATTTAAAGATATTAAAATAATTTTTTTAAGGAGGTTTTCATATAATGTTTTCAAAATATTTTGGAAAATGAAGCTAAAACGACATCTTTTTTAAAGAATTTCTGCTAAAATTTTGAGGACAACATGGCCATGTAGGTAACTATATGAAATATAAAGCAAATCAGAGATTGTTTTTTTTTTTTCCTTTAAAGCCTCTCAACTTACGAAAGTACTCCATCTAAAATTTAGAAATACAATTGTGTTAGTTTTTATTCAAGGAGTGTCTGGTAGCCGTAATGTATCCCTTCTTGAAATGATCTGAAAAGTAAATATAACAAAATTCTTTTACAAGTGTACAAGTGTTCATTAACTTAAGCTTTTCAAGCGATATTTCAATGGATTTGTACAAAGAAAGCCAACGTCTGAAGTCCATATTAACCTCTTCTGCCCCTACATTATGATAACGGATATATTTTCAAGATTAGGGTGAGGGTAAAATTTGTAAAATTGGTTTTCTAAATATTCTTTAAAATTTTAAGTCTGTATACAAAAAGGAAACTAAACACATATTGTCGGTTTAAATTTTGATTTAAAAAATACTTATTGCTCATATGACTTCAATTTTGACGGATCGTACCAATTAGTGTTAAACATTGTTTTCTTAGTGTCATGGGATATTGTGGTAAACTGAATTTGACTAAATCTCAGTTTGAGTACTATTTCTTCCTTAAACTCGATAAACCATTAAATGAATATGAAAATATTAAAGGGAAGATTTTAGGAATGAAAAGATCTATACATAGTTTAGCCTTGTAATATGTATAGGTACTTATAGGGAAAAACTAGCCATAAGTGAAACATTAACCTGGAATTTATTGAATTCTAAATGAATACTAAATTAATCCTTTAATGGCATATTCTTTATTTAGTTCTCTAATGTAATGAAGAGAAATAAACCTGAGTAGGGAAAATTTGACTCATATGCCAAGGGTTCCGTATTGCAAGCTGTTTGAAAATTTAACAAAATGATAATAATTCAATCATCACCTAAACCGCTGACGTGAATTGAGCAAATTTCCAAAAGTTTATATGTTTTAGGGTTTCAACCAACTAATTGGGAAATTGGTCTACTCACGAAGGCGCTAAATATCTGCATGCGTGTATGAAATATATTAGTAGAATTAATTCGTTCCGCCGTTTGGATCCCGGCCGTCGGCCTCGAATCAAATGGTGGCACTACGATAAAATCCCATACGTGAATTTGAAATAGGTACTTTTATGGTATTTTACATTTTTATAGGAAACCGGTCGGGCTAAAGGTCGTGTAAAAATACTAAATGTACAGGATAATTTCCTATAAATATTTGTTTTAAAAAAATACCCAAAAGTTACTTCCAGTAAAATGATGTTGATTTGTTTCCTAACGTACTCGTCTAAACAATTATTTAGAAAATAAAGGAATTATAAAACATCGGACGTAAAACAGGCCGTTAGAGTGCGAACACATATATATATACATTTATAAAAATTTTTAGTGATACCTCAAAACGTGCTCTGGGGACCATGATTGGTGCTAATTGACCACTTTCAACCTTAGGTCTTACCATAAAATTCACTGTAATAACTCTTCTTTTCTATGGAAATTTACTAATAATAACAAGTCAGCAACCACAGTATATGTACTAATCATACTGAGCTAACCACCTAACCTGTAACAATAACCATGGTGTTAATACATTATATATTTTGGATTAATGAAAAAAGACGATGCTTTCCAGTTCATAACATCCAAATAAGGAACACTTTCTAAACTTTTCTACAAAGGTTTGTATCTGCTTTAGTTTTTCTGTTGAGTAAATAAATTAATACAAGGTTAATGCAATATTACCTGTGTTTTCCGTCAAGAGATCCACTAGTATGTAAACACTACCGCGGTTTCGGACTTATTCAATCGTCCATCATTTGGTGTTAAAAATCGCTCACATGAAGTCGTCATACATTACACAATTGTTACAACACATTGACATTACAACACATACACAAAAACACAACAAACAACTCGCAACATTTAGTTTGTAGTTGCCTGCACGGGTAATGGGTTATGACTCTAAATAAATTAAAATAAACTTTATAAGATTTTTCAGAATTGTATCACAATCGGAGTATTCAGCTGGATTATGTTGTATTTATTACAACGCGTTTCTTTAAAGGAAAGTTCAAGCTATACGTGTATCTTTGATTGGCATGCCTATATAAGACAAATGTGCAGTTAGTATTTAAATTACAAACATTTCACAAACAAATTAATAACCTGTTAAATATTATACATACTATTCAAAGATTCTACTAAAATTTTAAGGAGCTCAGGCCTACAGGAACTATTTGCTGGAGGATGAATTTATAGTCAGTAATAGTTTTTATTCGGTAAAAGAAGAAGGACATTTTGTAAAACTTGACTTAAGTACTTTGTGAAATATTAATAGGAGATAGATCTACACCTTATTTTGTTACAGAACTAAGTGGCGAATATTTCTTTTCATATTTACATAATTTATTCATATACAGCTGTATTTATAAAAGAAAAGTCCTGACTGACGTATTCACAATCAACGTAGAGCGAAAACTGTTAACATAAAAGTACAAAAGTTTGAAGGTATATTCTTACGGGGTCATAAACGCTCCCTAAGAAAGTATTTGCAAAATTTGGATTTTAAAGGTTAAAATAAGGTGTTCACTCCCAGTCCTGTAACAGATAAAACAGCGGATTCGGATCATAAGCTTTACAACCCAATTTAAGGTTAGGCCTACACCAACATTTGTGTGGTTGAACTACGAATGTAAATTTTACAATCAGTTAACTATTCTTCACAACCAAAATATTTTAAGGTATGTAAAGGTAAACACAAACAAAAGTCAACGAAAAAGGCTTACTGTATTATAATTTAAACATCTGGTGTTCCTTATTCTATTGTTTCCTTTAATTTGCAATATCAAAAACTAGGAACACTTTTTCGAGACTTCAAGCTCGTCCGGACAGAAGACACTGTATTTTCAAAATTTTGACCCAAAAACGTGACCCCGACCCGGTACGACTTTTTAACTGTCAACATCGGTTTTCCCGTACCCAAAAACATATAAAACGTTGCCCCATAGAATTTCAAAAATTTTGACACAATAGTTTCAAACTTTTGACCCAAAAACGTGATCCCGACGCGCTACGACTTTTTAACTGTCAAAATCTGTTTTCCCGTACCCAAAAACATATAAAATGTTACCCCACACAGATTTTTCAAAATGTTGACCCAATATTTTCAAAATCTTGACCCAAAAACGTGACCGGTACGAATCACGCTAGAAAGTTCAAAAGCTTTTCAATTCTCCGCAATAAAATTACGAAGATTTTGATACCACCAGAGGTTTTCTAAGACGTCTGTGTGTGCTTGTATAGTGTTTACAGGAAAACAGACACACCCAAAATTATAGCATGATTTCAATACATCTGCATTCTAATGCTAGCCGAAGTAATTGTTAGAAATGTTGAAATATTGGTTATTTAAATGATAAAGGTGAAATTATAACACACGCTATAATTCCAATTATTTGGGATGGTGCCTGTTTCTTTTGACCTCTGTCTTACATTATGTATAGGTCGCTGCTACCCTTACCTGCCTACCCCAATCCAAATACCTCTGTCTTAATCAATCGTTATTTCCGAGAAAATATCAGAATATACAGAGTGTTCATAAAGTCCCTTTAACTCCCACCCCCTCATTATTTTTGTTACTGAAAATAATTTAACAAAACTTTGTATATATCTTGTTTTGCATAACAGGACAATTTTTTTACATTTATGAGCCTCTATGATTTTGGGGGGCTTAGGGGGCAAGGGGGGTTAAAAATTTCAAATATAAGGGTATGTCATGTAATACACCATTGAAAAGCTTATTAAAAGAGAAGCACAATGGCGCAAACTAGCCCCCCTAAGCTTAGTATCTTCCTTCGTTTCAAAGTAATGGGGAATCAAAGTCTGGAACATAACATACAACCTACTTATTCCTAATAAATATTAACAATAACAACCTGCTTTGGTGCTATGATAACAATAACATTTTCCAGAACTTTGATTGTCCATTGCTTTGAAACGAAGCAAGATACTAAGCTCTAGTTTGCGCCAATCTGTTTCTCTTTTAACAAGCTTTTCAATGGTGTATTACATGACCTACCTTTATATTTGAAATTGTTAACCCCCTCAAGCCCCCCAAAATCATGAAGATTCAGATAATGTGTCAAAAAAATGTGTCTTGGTATGCAATACAAGACATATACAAAGTTTTGTTAAATTATTTTCAATAACAAAAATATTGTAGGAGGTTTTAAGGGACTTTATGAACACTGAGTATAATCTGTTTGAAATGGCTTCGCCGTGAGTCGGAGATTGGTCGAGAGATGCAGGGGGCTGAGCCCTCTAGTAATATACACATACATTAAAGAACTATATATTTGACTTTCAGTCGGGGTTCCAAAATTAGGAGTCTGTCATAAAATCCAAAGTGTTCATATTTGGTGTTTATTTAAGTGAGCCAAAATGTATAACTATGAAATAAAAACGAATACCAAGTAATAATGTTAGGCCTACACTTTTACAACGGCACAAAATTAATTACTAAAAGTGAGGTTATGTGAACGCCTAGGGTAAGGCGGACGATGACGCATGTATCAGCTTTCCACATATCCACACCAGACATTCATTATTGAGAAAGGTCAAGCTGAAATGAGTCATCACGCTTAAGGGCAGAGGGTGACTGACAGTGAAATCAATTTAATCTTTGTCACCCCCCTCCCCCAATGCTAGTTGCTAATTCTCTTTGATGTGTTTACCAGTTCAGACAGACGTGAAGTCTTATCGAAGATCACACGTGGCTAAATTGTCGGCACGCGACTACTAGCGTTCTCTGTACAGTTGTTTAACGAACTGAGCAAAGCGGAAACTTTAGTAGATGTCGAAGAATGATTACACTCGCGAAACTGGCAGCGTAGTTCACTTGTAGCATGATAGTTGTGTACCGTTGATTGTGGACAGGGAATCTCTGAAAGTTCTGCTATACTTTCCCAGGCGTGCTGCTCTTATAAAATAATAAAAAGTTTCTTTAAATATAGGTCCTAAAAGTTTTATTTTCAACTTTTTATATGTTTACAAAAACAAAATCTTAACATTGAAGCAGAATATGTTAAATTTGACAAACTCGTTTTTATAAGTAAAATAAAGACTTTACTTTTAATATTTCTAAAATTGTGACGAGATTATTCCTTGGAGACCTCTTCAGTCTTACGAAGCTTCCATAAAATGTTGATGATATAGGCATATAGGCCGAAGTTTTATAATTCGGAATTTGTTAATGAATATCTTATCTATAAGTGGTTACAAACAAAAATTTTAAATTTGTAATATTACCTAATAGTTATTTATGGATTGTGTCTTTGTCACTGAAAAGAAAAACCTTTAGGCCTACACTCGAAATACATACAAACTATTTCTTTCTATAACTTCAGTATACATTTCCTACTGTTTATTAGATAGCTAAAAAAAATATGGGTTGTCCTATTTCAGAACAATGATATTGTATATAGGATAACAGTTATTTTTTGTTCACACCTTTCTTGAAGTTCATAACTACAGCATTTTCATATTTCTATACCTGCATATCTCTCAATTTTTTCATGCAAAAAGTCAAAGACTTTTTTTTTAGCTAAATCGGGTTTCGACTTTGTTTTGAACAACGAGATTTAGCCTACAGTTTGTTTATTGTCAGTGAGCGGGCGACGTGACAACAATATACCTGAATTAGCTGATTTATTCATCTCCACATTTAACCATTGTTCCTTGCTGTTCTTTAGTAATAAGTTAATACTTTAGACGCAGTTAAAGGAAAAGATATTTTCTAAATTTTCTAATGCACTGGAAAATATAAGTTTTAGTCAAAATACTTAAGAAATTTAAATCTTGGTAATTTTTATTTTTACAGACTATACATTGGAGTTTCTTATAAAATTTACTTTTTTTATCTTACCATGGTAAAAGAAGAGTGGTAACATCCAAACTTACAGAAGTGATTGTAATTCCAGTCAAAAAGATAGTTCAAAGTTTTTTTTATAAAAAGTACTTAATGTTTTAGTTTAGTCTTTGTGTATTGTAGGTTATATTTTAAGAGGTGCTAACAATAACAGTTCCTCACATCAGAATCTGTCTTGAGTTTTACTAACCGTTAGAATATTTTTTTAATTCAGTTGACTTCCAAGAAACATTAAATTTTGTTATAACTTAATTTAAGTTAAAGTATGCAATACCACGAAGAAACAGTTTCATTCAGTTACGTTATCTGCAGTTTCACTAACCTTTCATAGAATTGTATATACTTTTTGAGGCAAGGTTTTCATTAAGATCTAAATTATAATTCGTAGATGACAGGAATTTTAAATTAAACATTTCCCTTAAAGATATTTGTTTATCCTTAACCAAATGAAAAACTTGATTGATGAAAACTTCAATTGAATTATTTGAAAAAATTAAATACAATCTAGTGATTATACGTATGATTTTTCTGAAAAATTAGCTATAGTAAGCAAAGCTTTTGTATACACATAACTGCATACTAGCTACGTTCTAGTTGCCATCTAGAGTTTTAGGATGAAGCATATATTAAGCCTCCCTCAAGGTTGACTCTGTTTATCTAGTTTTATGCATTTACTCGAGATGTATTGCACACTCTAAACTTAAACAAAAAACTGAAATATATTTTTAAGACAGCATTTTTTCTGTAGCTGGAAGTACTAATCAATAAAAATATTTAATTTCTTGGCAAGTGTCAACAAGACCAAAATTGCCTAAAACAATTGTTTACATAAACACAATTTGAAAATTACAAATTAAATTGCCAGATTTAAAACAAAAATACAAATTTAAACTTTAAACATTTTATAATGATAAATGACTTTTCATGTTTTAAGTTTTTGTTGATAACACAGGTTTTCTTTCTGATACAAAAATAATAAAAGATCCCTTGACGTACGAGAAGAAAATATGTTTTCTCGTTTACATGTTTTGTAAACATATAGTTTTTTTGCTATATTTGATGTTAAAACATTAAAAATATTAAGAAAAAACAATAATCAAATTAGTTTCCCTCTTTTCGTGTCAGTTATACCAATGTGACTTTTAACGATTCAAAATGGCGACTGACTTTATATGTTGACATTTTATCACAACTAATCTGTGTCCCTTGCAGCTACAGAAATTTTTAAAAAACACCTCAATTTACCGTCCATAAATTATTTTCTCTTGTACACATTTTTTTTGTAAAGCTAGCAGTGTTTGAAATATTTAACGCTTTACCTACTGCCAAAATTACAATAGATTTTGTAAAAAATGTTTGGGAATAAATTGTTTTTAGATTTATTTTTATAGGATATGTTTTCTTTATTTTGATCAGATGAGTACACCTATAGAAAATATGCGCTCGCCGGTAATGTGTAACTCGGCTGAGTACTGGGAGCAGTCATTGCTATTTATATTTTCATTACCATGTGAATAAATAAAACATTTAGCAAGCTTTAGTAATTCAAAATTTGTATGTTATCTTAACCTGGACCTAATATCAAATTTAACGACTAGTAAGTTGTTTGTACTGTGCGAGAAGAATATGCTATCACGCACTATAATATACAGTATAACTCTTCTAATATAATATTAAACTCCGAGAGTTGACGTTTCTGACAGTAGGCTATTATTTTCTCATTGTTGTGGCAATAATGAAATAATGCTAAGTTTTGAATAGTGTATGAATTATATTATTTACATTACATATTCTTCCATCATATACAGATACACGGTTTATCCATTACCACCACTCAAGAGAGACGGATACAAATAATTACTTGACCGGATAATCCAGGAAAACTTCACGAAGGCCGAAATACCGCTTGGGTTGGTAACAAATAATAATTATATCCTGGCCTAGGTCAAAGCGTGACGATAAAGTTCCTCATTTTAGTACAATTTCAATTTTGCTTCATAACTTTTCACTTCGTGAAATTTGACGCAGACATAATGCTTGCTAACCCGCGAACATTACAATAACCAGGAATAAAATATAATTTTACAGTGAATTTGGGGAGTGGGCAATGTTTGGTACCCACAACAGATAATAGTGTGTCATACTGACGTGTGGGGTATCGTTTAAGAATTTTTGCAAAAATGTTTTCAAAATATACCCGTATATATTCTGATAGTCAGTTCTAAAAAATATTGAATATTGATTTTCAATATTAAAGTACGGTACCCATATAAATAAATATTTTACTACGTGCCTATTGTCGTGCGAGGGAATAATTTAAAAGGGCTTTATCTGTGAATACTAAAAATAAGTTTTGTAACGTGTAGTTTTCGAATACAAGATTTTTGGTGTTTTAGAAAATATTGATAGAAATCGCCAGCCAACCTCATCTATTAAAAATCAAAATAGTGGGAGTGAAAGTAATAATATACTTTACAGAAAAATACAGCCGGTGCAAGATTGTTTGAAAAAGCGAGGTCATATATATTATGTCATTCATATGGTGAACTGTGATCCATCCACGGATGTATAGTTTTTTCCTCCATGGTTATTGGTTAAAAGTGGTTGAAATGAATTTTTCATAAACTTTTGTAATACTACAAAAATATAATATGAAATATACTATCGACTGAAAGTGGGCTACTTGATATTACAATATTTCAAAAGTTTAACAATAAATATTGGGTTGCCATTGATATAAAACACATTAAATGATATAAATTAAGCAAGTAAAACAGCTATTTCTTTTGCCCTCAAATATAATAATATAAAACTACAGTAAAAAATAAATTAAATAACGAAGGGAAATAAATTATAGCCTTACACTTTCAACACTCTTTCACGACATCCATCACAGATATTTAATCAGACTTTCATCTAGATTTCACGAATTGATCATTAAATATCAGCACAAACAAATACAACAGTTTCCACCGTAACAAAAATATTATTTTTTTTTAGTCTATTATTCTATAAATTTACACTTACATATCCCAAAAATTTTAGTACAAAGTGTAACTCTCATAGAGTAAATGACAAAAGAACCATAGTTAGTATAGGCCTACTTAATCAAAACCAATTAAACCCGTCTTTGTTATAGACATAATGTTGTACACGAAAAATAAGGTTTAACAATTTTTTTAAATAGTACCTCTTTAACTTACAATGTATCTAAAAATCTTCAAAATTTCGTCTAAGCACTTGTAAGAAACTTAAATGAAAAATATGGACATTTTGGATGTGCAACAGAAGGTCCGTTTATACATATTTTAAAAAGTTTCCTAAATTTATTATTATTATATTATAATATTATTATTAATTATTATTATATTATTTCGATTCATATTAATTTTTAACCTACATGATTCAATATCAACTCCTATAACTGCGAGTGTACGTAGGCCTACATACATACGTACGTACGTGAGTAACATATAATATAAAAGCTGATTTCACCCATCATATATAATAATTAAACAAAACTTAGAGACGATTATACTTTGGGATTATATTTACAACTTCAATCGTTATAATTTCTTGTGAAATTTATTTTTTTAAATATGAGTTATAGAACTAACTACGTCTCCACCACTGGACGCTTCGCTTCACTCGCAGTTGGAAAATTCGCTAAAGAATCTTGTTAATCTTTGGCTCGTTAGTTCATAGGTGACCGAGCATAAATCAGCTGTTTTATTTGTCAGCTGACTCAAACTCATTAAACATTATCTCCATAAGATTAACATGGGAAATTTGAAGGATTGTGTGCCGGAGCTCCTTCTCGGGTGAATAGCGGCTGAACGGATGATTGGATCTTAAATCTGATGGAAAATAGTTGGTTTAAAATAAAATTTTCTAAAACTTTTGTATTTAATTTTTTTTTGTCTCTTACCGCTTTCTTACTAAACGCGCTCAAAGTGGAAAAATGAAAAAATCAAAAAAATCTTTCCCGCCCAAAAGGTGCTTCCAAAA
The DNA here is from genome assembly GCA_018207615.1 of Philaenus spumarius. Taxonomy (NCBI): domain Eukaryota; kingdom Metazoa; phylum Arthropoda; class Insecta; order Hemiptera; family Aphrophoridae; genus Philaenus; species Philaenus spumarius. The sequence goes on along the minus strand of JAGFPH010000011.1, from coordinate 1,314,422 downwards.
TTTTAAAATGTTAAATTCTGACAATTTTTCCAAAAGTTTCTCGCTTTAATTCAAGTATAAGGTTGAGGGGGATCTGATTACGGGAAGTGCCTAATAATTAATGTCAGTGAATCAGTGTTACCATCTAGCTTTATATAAGTAGATGTGTGCTATAATATACGTTATATTATTTGCTTTGAGGTTATAAACTGTTTATAAATACAACCTTTTATCATCAATATATTTGTTTATAAAAATTTAAAGAAGAGATACCTATTCATTTAGCTTTGGAAACATTCGTACATCTTCGTATAACATAAAAACATATTCCATTATTAATTTATTCACTATCTATACTATTATATAAAAATCTAATGGTGTCTGTCTGTGTGTGTGTGTGTGTGTATGTGTGTGTGTATGTATGTTACTCAATCACGTAAAAACTACTGGATTTATTGAGCTGAAATTTTTCATGGATATTTTTAGGTTCCCAGATTAAAAAATGAGCATATTTTTATTTAGAAATTCCATCAGGGTACCGCCAAACTGGCTTTGAAAACTTCTTTAACCTTCAATTTTATCTATAAAAATATCAGCTGTTTGTATAAAAAGTTTAGCAACATGTCGTTTGTTTATATTCATTACCATAGCAACCAAATTTATTCCTACACCTTTATTATAAAGTAAAGATAACATGATTATGTGTATAGACGGTTCCAACGGGGGTTGGCGTGCAGAGCACGGGTACAGCAGCTAGTAATATTATAATAACTTCTCTAAATCATAAATTTTGATCTATCAATATGAAAAAAAAGCAATTAAGAGCTAGTATTTTTATCTTTATTTAAATATATAATAACATATGTAAGTAAAAATGTTTAACAAATAATAGGCATACAGTTTTACAATCCTTATAATTGTACACATTTACCGAGTTAAAAATTCCCGGCAGCATAGTTAGGTAGGCCTAGATAAGTAGGCCTTAATGTTGTTTTTAAATACTGTAGTTTGTTTTTTAAATGATGTATTTCTGATGTATATCTAATTAATCAGCCTGTGATTTTCACGGGGGCTTACTAGTAAGTTATAAGGTTGGCTTTGATGTTATAAAAATGAATATAAATACAACGTTTTATCATCAATAACATTCATTTATACAAATTTAAAGAAGATATACCCATTCGTTTTGAAAACATTCGTACATCTTCGTTATATTATTAAGAACTTGTAAATCATTTAATATATCAATATGAAATACAAATTCATTAAAATATAATATTTTTATCTTCATTTTTTAGATATAATAATTTATATAAATACAAACTATTAACAAATATTCCTACAATTGTATAAAGTCATATCTATATAATCTATATAATTGTACACATTTATCGAGTTAAAAATCACCTCAGCATAATCTTACTGTGATTTTCACTGGGTCTTACTAGTTTCATAATAATTTGTAAAGATTTGAAGTAATAATTTCTTCACAAAAACTCTAAAATGGAACGCTATTCTGTGTAAAATACTGCCTACAGACCCTTACTGAAACTCGAAGCACATTCAGGCTTTGTATTGGGACATTTCATTATAAGGTTGATGTATCTCATTTCCTGTTTGGTTAACTTTATTTATGGATATTATTTTAAATTAGTTAAAATCTGAAACAGATTTGGCTCTGGGGTCCAAATTAGTGCGCCCTTGTTAACTGTTTTGCACTTTATTAATTATTTTAAGTTGCAAAAAAAAAGTATATAAACTCTACCAACATCTGAGACATTATAATAAGTAGACCTATCCCTTAAGTTTCCCCCGTGATTATTTTACCAGGCTCAACCCTACAGCTGTATCCGATATGTTGATGTCTTAGGCTAACAGATGGGAGTTGGGGGTATAATTGCGCTAGGGGTTGTACACATTAGGCTTCCTGGTCTCTAATTGACATCCGATGTCTGATAAACGCAAGGGGTTGCATAATACAAGGAGTCCCACAGGGTGCGAGTACATGTCTTATTTTATTATGTAACATCACTGACACTCGGGCAACGCGAGAACTTAATGTTATTGGTTAACTTTAATAAACATACAATTGGTCTGTCTGATTGGACACAATGAAGAGTTTAGTTCAAGCTCTGTGTAGTTGAGGTTGCATTTTTAATAATTGTCAAACGTATGATTTACAAGCGTGTATGAAATGACAGGTGTGGTTATTTTTACCTAAAACGAGGGTTTTCCCTCCTACTAGCTTCGCTTGAGATCCCAATTTGATTTACGGGCTTACGAATTATGAACTTAGAACTGAGACTTATGTATTCTGAATGTGTAGATCTAATGAAAATTGTAAAGTATATTATGAGCTATGAATAGTTTTCAAAAAATCATAAAATCGTTAATTTGTCCACAAAAAAATATTATTGGAAGATTCTGGTTCGTCTACATAGCATTTGAGAAAATCAAATGTGGAAAATCACATCTGTTATGTGGCGGGCACGGTCATTGATACACTTCTGGAGGCGTTCCTGGAAGTTGGCATCCACTCTTTCCAACAATGGTCGGTTGGTTTGGACGGCTTTCACGCGAATCGCTTCCTTTGATTCTTCCAGTGGTCGGGGCTTGTGCTCGTATATAGGTGCCTTAAAGTGATACCTCAAGAAACAATCGCACCTGGATAAATCAGGGGACCGAGGAGGCCACTGAGTGTCACCAAACCTGGAAATGACACGACCAGGGAAGAGAGGGCGAATAACGTTCATTGATGCCTAGCTGTACGGGCCAGTGCTCCATCCTATTGAAACCCCACTCGTCGGGGTCGGTATTCGTTGAATTCAGGCAAAAATTGATCATCTCGACATAACGCTTCGAGTTCACGGTAATAGCATTCCCATTATCTTTTTCAGAAAAATTAATGGCCGATTAGTCGTTCGTGGAGCCCTTGGTGGTCTTCTGTTCATCAAAACACTTCGTATACGAAGTGCTTCAACCCATCGAAGAATGGTGTTTCGGGCGGGAACAGCTTGATTTCTGTGGATGTTGAAGTGGCAATGAAATTCACTCTAACCTGCCGTGATCTACTCATTATTTCGAGCAAAACGTCGTACACAAAAACACGATGCTCTACCGTCCACAGATGCATGGCTTCAACTCGTAAAAAAAAATGCCAAGATCTGACGAACCTAACGATACCTGCCGCACAGCTGTCTTCGCAATGGAGGGGAGTGCTAGCTATTTCAAAAACGTCCGACCTTTCCACCTCATCTATTACATTAAATTAGTAAAAAGCTATATCAAAGTCAATGTTTTTCTATTTTTTCCTTAAATTTTCATTCTATTGTAATTCCCCCTTTCGAACTACATCCAGAAAGAAGCAAAATGTGCCTTAGCAATGTATTAATCGACATTCTGTGTTTACTGAAATTCGTGCAACCGCCATTACATGCGGTCGTGAAAGTGTTGCATACCATTAGCCACAACTGGTGTTATAATGGATCGGGGTAGAGCAAGAGTTTTTGCGTGAATGACAGGAACGTTATACATAATAGAGAGATGTGTTTAGGACAATGAGATGCAAATTTGATTACAAAACCTAAGGCTGTTATACTCGTTTCATACATTACTAATGTGACGTTCTTTAAATCAAACAAAACCCAATATTATTGTTCAACTTTCTAACTTTTTTTTATTGTTATATGACGTACTTTCGGCCTATAGTGTACTTCGAATATTATTATAAATGTTTTCCCCCGAAATTCAGTTCAACGAATTTGAAACAGTAATAGCCATGGTAGGAAGGAATTATACATCGGAGCATTGAAACCAGTGAAAGAAGTCACAGTTGTCATCACTTTCTACCAACAATTTGGCTCCACTATTTTTTTTTTTTTTTTCGTTTCCTAAAGTATATAAAGACCTACTACAACCACTGGTTATTTAGAAATTTTCAACGGTAGTCTAGTTTTGGGTATAGAAAACAAGATAAAGTGGGTGTTCGGGAATATATAGAAAACTACGCATCACAAAACTCTAAAAAAACTGGTTTACACTTTCTCAGACGGAAACATAATAAGTATTTATTTTTTAGGTTAACAAAACTTTAGACCCTTAAAAAGGTTAGTCAAATCTGTTTGAGAGCTGATTATTTGAACATACAATGCAGGTTATAATGCTTCATAACTGCAGTATGTCAAATTACAGTTTGATATCTTCGTTCGATCCTGAGAAAGGTGAGTGCGGTAGATAGACAAACAAATGACTGATTTTAGGTTTGGTTAGTTACCAATTTTTAAAATACTAAATTTGTTCTTAACCTTGCGTAATATATGGTACAGTACATACAAATTTTTAATTTGCAGTAATTACATTAAAATTAAGAGTAAATGTTTAATAACTCCTGAGATTATCCTGAATTCACGAAATAGAAACAAGGTCTTCCTCTTTTGTTTACATTAATATAGATTGTATTTATAATTTATATATCGATGTATCTTTTATTTGCAGAATAGATATTATATTAGTAATTTCAAACTAAATCTTGCTTAAGGATAGATAAGTAATTACTTGTATAAATAATGTATTGATTATAAGTTAATAAAATATTCAGAATACAAAATTTTATGAAAAATTATTTAATTAGAGTTGCAGTAAAGTTCTTGATTGATCCCGCGCCTCCTTCAAACTTTATCTTCAAGACTCTGGAAGCTAGTTACATATTTAATAAACTTTCCGTCCAATCGATTATTTAATAATCGTTTTATACTGCTTGGAGCAATTAAGATGTAAGAAAGAAGAATTTGAAGTTCTTACAGGATTTGAATTAAGTGGGACAAAAAACTGTTTATGTTTAATTTTAAAATATCTCTCTGATGCTTGCGTTTTAATTGCACAACTAGCTACTCCATCATACAAACGAGCGACTCTTGATTATAAACTAAATTTTTAGAATGTGTATTGCACTCCCACTATTGGGTGATTTTTTGAAAACTTTCCACCCATGATATTTAAAATACCTTGAGATGCAAACAATTAAAACCCTTTGAAAACTATGAATTCTGTGGTAAAAAAAATATTAGCCTACCCTTGATATGCTCTAGACTAAAACAAATTTGGTTTTTAGAAACATATTTTCAAAATTATGAAATCAGTATTAAACGTTTACATTAAAAAAGAAACCCTATTTAAAACACTGCCTATGTGTAAATTCAAAATGTTTAGTGTGGTCTTTTTAGGGAATTTCCACAGAAAGATGAACTACCCAGTTACTTATTAGTGAATTTCTATAGGAAAGATGATCTATTGCAGTGACTTTTTATCGAATTTCCATAACACTATGAGCTATTCAGTGACTGTTATAGTGAGACTTAAGGTCGCGAGGGGTCACTGAGCACTGAACATTGTCCCTAGAACACGTTTTGTGGTGTCATTAAATATGTAATATATATATACATATGTATATATGTGTTCGCACTCTAACGGCCGCGTTTTACGTCTGATTCTGTCCAAATGTGGTACACACGTTGGATTTCTAAGTCACTCGGTCGAGTTCGTTAGCCAATATATTAATTCACCGGAAGGACGTTTTTACCGAAAGTAGTGGTTTTTTACAGATTTTTCTGTTTTGAGTTTTTTCTAAAAGATTAAATATCCGCATATTTTTTACACAACCTTATAGCCCGTCTAATTTTCCCAAAATATATCAAACCGAAAATACCAAAGAAGTACAAGGTTAAATCTACGTAGGCCGACCAGGATGAAATTTTCCGCTGCAAGCGAAGCGAAGCCGTCCCTAGTCCGAGGCCGTAAGGTGTTTTGAGTCAAGGTGTCAAAGAGAGTTTTTCTACTTCGAGCGTAACGAAGCAACGCGTGAGACGGGGATATAGACTGAGGTGAAAACAAATTCTACTATTATATTCCGTACACGCTGGCAGCTGTTCAGGGTTTCGGTTGATCTCCTGAAACATATAAACTTAGTTATGAAAATTTGTTCACGGTTCAGCTGTGTAATTAAATTATTTTATGTATAGCCTATATGTATAACATACCCCACAAAATTCAAATTGAAACACTAGGCTTAGAAAAATGAGCAAAATAGTAGGGGTTTCAGTTGATCCCACAGAAGTGACTAAATTGATTCCTCCCTACGTAGCACACTGCAGTACTGCAACACTCGGTATAACGGACAAGTTTCTTTAGAAATTAAGTCTTTTTTTTTATTAAGGAGCCAAAACGATAATTCTTATACATAGGCCTATTATTTATATTTGAAACAATTATCCAAATATTTAAGAAATATTATTTATTTCTACTTATAATTATTAATGTTCTTCTTATTGTTTATATTTCCTTAATTATTAGACAATTCCTAACCATAATCCTTGAGGTTATTTACTTTCAACAGTGAACAAAAATTACTTTCGAGTCGCTTTTATTCTCAAAGTCATGTACAACTTCCAATACAAACGTAATACTTATTCCGTAACGTCTATCCTTGACTACAAATGAATCTGCGATTAGCTGCATTAAGATTGATTAATCAATACAAATATAAAACTTAATCGTTGGCAATTATTTCTTTGCAAGAGGTAAATTAACAAAGATAACAGTAATTAATTCTTGCATCACTGAAGCCCCATAAGTAAATCTGTGTTCGGCTCAAGGTCGTCATAAACCATTCTTACTTGCAACCACAGATGTGACGTCACATCAGCTGAGATGACATGTGGTGCCATCTGTCAGAGGTGTCGGAAACACTAGAGTATTGTTTTCAAGAATTAGAACCAGGCCAGTGGAACAGTGAAACAAGCTCTATTCAGTAGGCATAGGCCCTATTGTATAGAAGTACTACTTGTACCAGCTTCTAATTAGGAGTGTAAAAAAGTAGTGTAATATCATATTGCATCAAAACCTATAATTATGAGGTTACATGAATATTTTTAAAATTCTAATTAGCATTATTGTTTAAAGAAACCGTGGACGTTTCATAATAATTTACGGGTACAAGTAATAAAAGTTAACAAATTTACAAGTATAACAAACGATTGTATTCTAAAACGAAGTATATCCATCAAATTTTAAAATAAACCTGGCAAGGAACTGTGAAAGATAACCTTTAAAAAAAAATTCAATTATTTATCACTAGCTGCCCGACCCGGCTTTGCACGGATAGACAAATCAAAGTTAAATGTATATTAACAAAAAAATCAATAATTATATTACACTATGTATTTTTATGGAGATTTTTAGTAACTTTGACCCCCAAACCCCCCTAAAAATTCGAATTTTTGTAAACCTTTCATAGCGAGCATCTACGGCCCTAGAAGAAGCTACATACAAAATTTCATTCTAATCCGTTCAGTGGTTTTTGAGATTTCGTGATGAGTTAGTGATGTATTTGGATTATATATATACAGATTAGAATTTTATCCGTCTGTGTGTGTGTTCTGTCTGTATATGTGACTTTGTGTGATGACCAACCAAATCTACGGCACGCATGTATTTAAAATATTTAACTTAAGTGGTCGAAAGGGGGTCCGAATGGATCTGGAAGTCCGAGTTTTAATTGTGTACTATGGTTTTCGAGTTATGAATGTGAAGGCGATTTTGAAAGCTTTCAATAAAAAGATCCATAGTGTATGCATTCATTAAGAAGAATTTTGTGAATATAGAACAACACATATTATATTAAATATATTTATTTTAAATTTTGGTCTCTTGGTCAAAAAAATACTTATCTTAAATTTACCATCTTTTGCTCCGTAAGTTATATTTGTTTACATCTAGATAACAATAATCGATTTCCTGTTTTCAAATTATTTAACTGATCTCAGATAATATGTTGTCCTGTTTAAAAAGCAAATGTAATAGTTCATCATTTTTTAAATTATAAATTTGTAGTCTAGATATTCACCCACATATATAGTCTTATAGTCTAATATATACATTAATGTATGTGTAGCCATGTCCAAAATGCTATTAATATATAAAATATTAATTTGATACTTGCCTTAGCAATCACTTATAGTTGTTTTAATGACTTTACAGCTGTTTCACCTTGTTCTTCATGAATCATCAGAACTCAAACACTTAGAACGCTTCTCAAATTCACACTGATTAACAACATTAAATAAGAAACACATTTAACACTTAAATGAATAAAAACAGAAATTTACGACACTTAATAAAACTTTGACTTCACTTAATAACAATATATTGTATGTGACTGACACTATAATTTTACTATAGCAATAATAATGTTAAAATCTTTTATTCCAATTTCTAACAAACTTAAATTTTTTAGACTAAATTGACTCAACGTTTTATTATTATTATTTATTACAATTGATAATTCATCATCTAGTAATTTTGCTATATTATTACAACAATTATTGGAATAGCCCTATAAATAGCTACGTCTAGCTTCACAATATACAATCATACTACTTTTACCAGGTCAATAGGCTTAGTTCTCTGTCGCATTTGAATCTTCAAAAAATTGTCTAGCGTCTTGCTGGGAGTGCTGCTGATGCCGTTTAACGTGCTCTATCCTTTTCTACTTCTCTGACGAAATCCGCCTTCAAGTCCTTTTCGTCGTTCCTTATGTACCGCGGAGCATTTACTATGTTTCGAAGTACTCTTTTTTGAAATCTTTGTATAATAATAGAATTATTATCTTGGCACAGTCCCAAAGTTCTATACCATAGTTCCATACTGTTTTATAACTTGCTGCTACAGCAACAGCTTATTCTGAACCGATAGCCCCAACATCCAGTGCATTTTTCTGTATTTTGTGATTAGTTTATCTATTTTTTTACGTGTGACTTCCATTTAAATTTAGTTTCAAGGGTCATTCCGAGGTACTTGACTGTGTTAGCATAAGGAATTATCTGTGAATCAATTACTATTGCTACAGTAGTGATTGTTCTATTCGTGAAATTAATATGAGTCGATTTCTTCTCATTTAATTTTATTCTCCACCTTTTTGTCCAGTAACTCACTGCATTAATGGAGCTCTGTAATATATTTTAGCTTCTTGTACAGAACCCCCGACAGCCGTTATAGCAGTATCATCCTCAAACGTTGCCACATTAGCTTTGTCAGACACTAGAATATCTTCTGTAAAGAGCAAATACAGTACCGGTTCAAAAACACATCCTTGTGGAACGCCAGTTGCAATTTGATACCAGAATACTACTCCTCACAGGTAACGATCAGCTAAGTAAGATTTTATAAAACTGATAAGGAAAATCTTTCTGCAACTTGTACTCCAAGCCTACAGGCCAAACTTTTTCAAACGCTTGGACTACATCCAAGAAGATAACTGACCATATTTCTTATTTTCAATGGCATCTTCGATTACAGTAACCAGTCTGTGCGCTTGCTGCACAGTTGAGTGTTTTTCTCTAAAATCAAATTTATATGCCGGAACAAGATTCTTTTGTGCTATTATTATCTTGATTCTCTTCAGCAAGAGCATTTCAAATATTTTAGAAATCACTGGCAACAGGGATATTGTCCTGTATGAGTCTCTTTCGTGTGGTCGTTTCCCCTGTTTAATCATGATGACCTCTACAACATTCCACTCTCTAGGTACGTATTTCAATCTAAATATTTAACTGATAATGTGTAGCAGTTTTTCAATTCCTTTCTCAGGCAACTCTTTAATTACTCTCCCTATGATAAAGTCACAACCAGGAGCTTTTTTCGCATCAATATTTTTTATTTTACTAAGCAACCCTAATATTGTTACTGGTTTTATTTCTTGCCTATCGCTTTTCCTGTGTGCCACTAGATTTTCGTGTGCCATGTGTCCGTGTAAGAGTTGAAAGGTTACTTCAAAATACCGTGCGAACAAATCTGATTTTCTTCAGCCATTCTGGCCTTAGATCCGTCTTATTTTCTGCTTGGGTGTGTTTGCACTATAGGTCTTTTAATTCCCTTTGTGGCTCTCTAAATCGAGTAGTCTGTAACTTTTTGTGTATCTTTAGTGTATCAAAACATTAATCATTGTTACTCAATATTTCGTTTATTTTTTGTTAAAACCAATAAATACATCTTAAAATTCATTAAGATGTACGACATTATTCAATTATACATTTTTATATGTTCCTACTTTCCTGGACCATTGATAAATATTTGTATAGTAGTACTAACCTCCAAATGATCCTTTATACTCCCTTGTCTTGATTACAGTCTGACTAGTTTAGACATTACAAAATGTAATTTACGAAGACCAATACTTAACAAAAACTATCACATCAAGAACACAATGACTGTGGGCTAGCTAAACGAACACAAGGAGTGCGTGTTTGAGATAACTCACAGTCATTGTGTTCTAGATGTGATAGTTTTTGTTAAGTATTCGTATTCTTAAATGATATTTGTAAAGTCTAAACTAGTCAGACAGTAAAAAAGACAAAGGAGTATTATAAGGGTCATTTGAAGGTTAGTACTACTATACAAACATTATTCAAATTGTATTAAGAATGTTACATAAAACATTATTTCACAAATCGGAAAAAAATACATGTAATTTTTTCAAATTTTCAATTACATTCCAGGAATAAATTTTGCATTGTCTTAATAAATGTGCAAGTCGTAATTTATTGAACACGGATGGATAAAAAATGTGCGACATTATAGTTCTTCGGGTGCTGGAGTGTAAGCTTGTACTAGGTATGGTATTTATATGTGTTCCAAATAAAGGCATTATACGTTATGTACATTGCTAACGTGTCAGATTAGAAGAGGTAGCTGTATAATATAGTAGAAAAATCAATATCTGTTCAGATAGACAGGCAGTACTGAGAGCTATAAAGTAATTCCACGTGATTTCTCTACTATTAGGTTAAGGGGATTCCCTACTAAAAAATTACCATTTTCCAAAAAAAATAAAAAAATAATTTGTTATTTTTTTCCTGATTCTATAGTTTATAAGGTTTAAGTAAAACATAACATATACCACAAAATTTCTTTATATCAGTGTGAAAAATGTATTCAAAGCAATGCGCTCAGCTACTTTTGGTCGAGTTTGAACTTCTTTATGTTTGCTATTTGGACTAACAAGATTTTTAATTTTTTTAAAGTAATTTCAAAAAAGGACAACAATGTTTACTATTAGGCTTTCAATGCCTCCAATATGTAAGTAAAACACATCTTGACTACAAATACTGGTTGTGCAAGTTATCCCCTCTAGGCTGCTAAAATAACTATGGAACATTTAAACACGATTTGACGCAACTTTTCAATTTTGATATTTTTTACACAAAAGTTCTTATAACTTTTTAACTGCTAAAGCTACAGAGATGACATTTTTACCACATCTTCAGTAGCTTATAATGCAACTTTTTAGGACATTTAGGACTTTATGGCAACAAATACAAGGGTATTTAAAAAAAATTGTAAATCACAAATTTGTTTTATATATATATTAATTTTGTAAGGTCATAACTACTATACTTTAAATGGTAAGAACATAACTATACACAAAAAGTTAGTGTTTTTCATATACTTTAAGCCATGATATCAAACGGCCAAATTGGTTCAGTAGTAAAAATGTTATAAAAGATTTTTTTTTACATATTTTTTGCCTAAAAAAAACAACAAAAAATCAAAAAGGTATGTAAAAAATTTTTTCCTATAAGTGTAAACAATTTTTTAGGTTCTAATGAATATTTTTTTAAAATTCATAAATAAAAAAGGCCTATTATAGAAAACCCCTATTTTCAATAGGGAATCCCATTAAGGTATAGATTTGCTATGAATTACTATCGAAAGTCAAAGGCGTCAAGTTGCAGAGAGTTTTCCTGGATAGTTTTCGTCAGATGCTGTGAGATAATGTGTAATTGATTCACATAAAAAATAACATAATTTACTTTTATTTCAACCTGTTATTAGTTTTCTTTAAGGTCTCTGAAAGCCATCAAATTTCTTTTTTCTTTTTATTTCACACTTTTCCAGTAAACTGAACGGAAGCGAGTCCAAACCACCGCTCTTTTCGTTCCGGAAATACGTTCCAAGATGGCAAAGAAATTGATAAACGGTCCATTGATGTGGAAGAATTTAACAGAGTTGGAATGAAGGAGTCTCCCTTTGAAACTGGCGGATAGCAATCAGTCTGCGTCGACTATCGATATAACAAGGAGCTTTGTAAGACGCAGTCATGTGTTCTGTCGATATATCGAACATTTATTTAATTTATAGCTCTAAATTGAAGAATTGAGAATATATGTGCGTCAAGGAAGATGTAAAGATTCGGATAAATATTTGAAGTCAGAATAAAATCAACATATTAATAAAAATGAATATTTAATAAAATATAAATTTTGTTTCCTCGCAAAAAACAGTGTAAATTAAACTGAAATTCTAAAACTTAAGTGTTTTTCAATTAATTGTTGTAGGCTACAATTCTTGTGTACATACTTTTAAGGAACGCAACGTTTTGAAACCTGAGCAAATATAATGTTCACAAAAACTGTTTTGACAAATAAGTCACCATCTTCTGAAAAAAGAGTGTACACAAAATACTTCATAATTCTTGTTTTTGCTACTTTTTAATTCTCCAAACACAAAACAAAAAACAACTGTCAGTTAAATTGAAAAATTAAAGCTTAGTTAAATTAAATTAGTCAAATCAGTGTTTGTTGTGTGAACATAAAGTCCAAGACACCTTCTAATATACAACGTTTACCTTAAATTAGCAGGACAGTCATCTCAATCTTCAATTTCAAAACTTAAAACTGTAAGACACATTACGTAACATACATTTTAACGTCTAAATACTACCGGTATGTATGTTAAATCACACAAACTACATATACATATTAACATATTTTTAGGAAAACACTTTGCCTTTGTATTATTGCGTTTCTTTTTATATTTTTTTTAATTTTATTTTTTATATGTATTTTTGACAAATAAAAATTTAAATAAATACCATTATAAACAATATTACTATTAGGCCTAAATCTTATTATTAAATACTTTTGAAAAAGGCGAGGGAATAGTGTTACCATTTTTTACAGGAAAACCTTCAACTCGATAAATAGTAACATCTGTAACCTAATAAAATGCAGAAAAGATGGTTCGCGAGTGCCCTTATTTAAAGTAGCATTGACAATATTCTTTTTTGCTGTTGTGAAGGACGGTAATGTTGTCAAGTAAGTCCCTCGTGTAAAATATTGTTTTAAAATTTCAAATAAATTAGACGCTTTACAATTTCAGTTTAGAACATATAATGCCGAAAGTCTACACCGTCGTTACAATAATTAGCGAATTGCGTTAAACCGGTTGTATAGATATTATTATCGTCTGGTTTCGCGGAAAGTTGTTGATATTTCGATTGTTGAAATATCGCGAGCATGCTAATAGGTTTAATAGGCTAAATAGGTTTACCAATAAATAGATCAGGTTTGATTCAACTACACGAATGCAATTAATTATATTAGCAACGATTGTATTGGATTTAACCCGTTGAAAATCAGGGATTTTAGTGTTTAACTAATCGAGTTTTTTTTAAACCAATGACAATTTAAAAAATTATATAAACTTTAAATAAAAAAACGGATTTAATGTTTTGTTTATACATTAAGACGAACATATAAAGACAGTTTGACTTTGGAGATGGTATTTTGCTGTGTAGTCTCATTTATTGTAAAGCCTTTTAATAGCAGCGTTTTACGAGGTCTGTCTAAAAAGTTCGGTGAATGGTATGATAAAAACATAAAAACAGAATGTACATTAGAAATACCTTTATTGGCCTTCAAAATACTCTCCACCAGATACAACGCACTTCTGACAACGTTCGTATAGCGCCTCAAAACTGTTGGAGAAGACTTCATGTAGAATCGTTTTCAGAATTGCCGTCACTTGGTTCTGAATCTCTTCGACGTCCGCAAACCTGATCCGTTTAAGGCCTTCTTAAGACGTGGGAACAAACAAAAAAATCAGCAGGCACCAGATCTGGAGAGTACGGTGGGTGTTGCAAAACTGCCACGCCATGCTGAATCAAAAATTGGCGTACAATGATGCTGGTATGCGATGGTGCATTTTCGTGCATTAATATCCATTTCCGGTCTGGAACATTTGTGGCCTGACACATCAGATGTTCTGCAACAAAAGTTTGAGAACCTCCTCCAAGTAGAATGCGGCATTCAACGGTCAGCAGGAATGAATTCCGTATGGATGATTCCTTCTTTGTCAAAAAAATGTGTTCAACGTGGGCATCACTTTGGATTTTTCCACACGGCTTTTTATTTGTCGCGGGGAAGAAGATTACCGCCATTCCATTGATTGTCCTTTCGTTTCGGGGTCGTACTGGTAATACCAAGTCTCGTCTCCTGTCACAATAGAACCTAGAAAAGTCGGATATGGATCATACATATCAAAGAAATCGCTACTGGCCTCAAAACGTCTTGCTTTTTGATTATCTGTTCAAATGTGCGCCACAAATCGTGAACATATCTTGCCTTTGTCCAATTCTTCATGGACGATGGACGCCACTGTGTCTTTTCTAGTACCCACTTCTTCTGCTATTAATGGCAGAGTCAATCGCCGATCTTTTGTTAGCATCGCTCGCACACGTTCAATGTTTTCCGGCGTCCTGCTTGTGGATGATCGTCCCGAACGCAGTTCGTCCTACACCGATTCTTCCACACATTTCCTACTCACAGCATCCTGCATGTACACTTGCACCAACATATCATAGGTTTCTGTCACCATTTTACCCGATTTCTAGCTGAACTTAATTTTGTGTCGTTGCTCTATGGCTTTTCGACGCACACTACTTGGAACACTCTGTTGCAATGACTATAAAAAAAACATTTGTAATTTGATGACTAGGTCAAAGGGATGAAATGGGATGATCAACCTTAAATTTAAATCAAACAGTAGCAAAGCATTGCCAGGTCCACTAGTTTCAGTATAAATTTCTACATTTTTTAAAGTTAATTTAAGTATAAAATATTAGTGAAGACGCCTGCGTGATTCGCACTACTTTACTTCCACATAAATATTTAATAATTGTTTTTTAATAAAGGTTTAAGATTAATCATAACTTTAAAGCTAAGGAGATAGATATTATGAAATGTATAATTCAAAATATTAAGTCTATGGTGTAACAGGAGTCTAATGGTTCCTGCTTAACTTAGTCCTAGTCCTAATAAACCCCAAAATAAAACCTTGATAAATAAAATGTTTCGTGAATGAAATCAGCTGTTAATATCACTAAGGAATAGTAGTTTTGAGTTTACAGATGATTACTGTAACAACACTGAACATGTTCAATCAGCTGAGCTATAAGTTTAAAATAAAAAATGTTTTTAAATAGATAAATACAAATTTTAAATATTGTAAGGCTTAAACTCTTCAACTATTTGTTATTTTCACACCTTTAGATTATACACCTAATAATAAATGCTTAGTGCCGAGTTTTACGTAATTTTAGAAAATTCTAATTATAGTTGTGGATTTTTCTATTCTTGGATCCAACAGTCCTTTTCATTCAAAAGACAACGCTCATCACATTAATAAGAATAACGTGAGGCATAATTAATTGTTTTGGCTTAAATCGTTACAAACAATGGACATATAAATAAAATTCAGTTGAAAATAAAAATTAAAGTCATTTCAACTAACGGTAATTTTTTCTGGTTTATATAAAATATTAAAAAATGCTTTCTACGCAATATTAATTGCCAATATTCCCCCTGTTGTCTGAATTGGTTTATATTTAAACGGTTACTCAGCGTAAAAATGGGATAAGTAGTTTTTGAGTTAATTAGTCATAAATAAAATACTTTTCCTGTTTATTTTATAGTATAAATAATATTCTTTATTATAAATTTTACTAAACGAAAAGTTTATTTAAAATTAATATACTGTACTAGAGATTAATACAGTTTTTTTTAAAGAAAACAATTTATTTATTTGAACAACTTGCGATTGTAACACTTGTAGATTGTTTTAACGTTTGAACTCATTTAGATCAAAGTTTAAAGAAATTTGATATGCCCCTATAATTTCATATGGTATTATGAGTCAATTTAGATGTATGGAGAAAATATTTGAAATCTCAAAAATGTTAGGTGAAAAGTTTAAAATATTATTTCAAAACTGTAGTACAATGTGCAATACACCTCCTTGCCATTATTGCGGCAAAGGTGCCAAACCATGCGCAAAAAAAACGCTTCAAAATATAATCTTAATGTGCAAATGGCTATATATTTTTATTATCTAGTTTGATAGAACTTGACGTTACAAGGTTGTCATCAATTAACGTAAATTTATCAATTTTATGTTTCAAAATTGTACACAGTTTGAAATGTAGGCTATAATAAATCTATCCCTAAACTAACCTCGCTTCGCTCGAGTTCGTTTTTAATATATTACATCAAGTTAATTTTTATTAAGCTATATTATTATAATACTGTATATTCAAATGCAGACATTATTACAATACACTATTATTAAATATATGTAATGTCTATACTTGACTAACCTCGTTTTGCTCGCGTCTTTTTCTAGTGACGTAGGGCCTATAAGTATTCATTTGTATTCAAACTATAAATAAAATTCGTTTTTATTAATGTATATTTAATACCTACGCCTAAACAAATCTCTATTCGATGTTTTTTTATCCTAACTTATTATTTTATAAAAAGTAGTTCGGAAACAATGTTATATTATTACATTTGGCATCGCTGTAGTCACTCAATCATTTCATCAGCTTGCAGTTTCAAGGCTTTAGATTAATGACATCATTAATCGATGTAATGGGCTTTTCTTGGGTTATATTTAAGTGATTATTTTCTTTTGCATGGTTTTAAAAAATGTTCAGACATTTGTGTAATTTAATTGGTATTTTAGAGTGTTTACCGTTTAGACTATCAAAGTTCTTAGGTTGGCAGCACTTCTGACTATTATAGCACTACTAAATTACTTTATTAATTTAATTTAATGGCATCATCAGATGTACAATTACACTCTTGCACACTAAATAGTAACAAACAACGTACAAAAATAAGATTCAACATACACTGGATTCGTTTTCACATATCATATTTACTTTGTCATATTATAGTATCATTTGCAACGTTCAAACCACTCCAGAATACAATGCTTTATGCATTTGATAACTAAGTACAACATATTACGTTTATAAGTAGTATTCAACCCTTTGTGATGCTG
>JAGFPH010000011.1:1251892-1271636 GCA_018207615.1 Philaenus spumarius | reverse complement strand
AAACATTTTCCTTTCGTTACTGAACGTAATTGTTTCTTGAGCTAATAACTTTTTTAATTTTACTTCAATATTTTTTTTTTACAGGCATATATGAATTCCTTAAACCTTTATCTACAAAAAAGCTATGGAACACTTTTGAATTGGTTTAGAATAAACGTATAAAAACATGGTTGAAATATAAAAACTTGGACGATTTTTAACAAGTTCGAAGTTTACGGCCATTTTGTGAGCTTACCGTTAGAGATATGAAAAAAATCAAGGATACAATTTTGTTTAAAATTTAATTTGCTTTTAGGAAAATGTTATTAGTTTTTAAATTCGACTTACGGTTAAGCCACAAACTGGCTTTGGAAAAATGCTTACACTAAGAGAAACGGTCCGGCCGCCATTTTTATTTAATTTAAGGGCTTAAAAATGAAAAATGGAAAAAAAACCTTACATACATGGCTCGGCCTAGGAATAAGGAACATTCATGCAAAAAATCATCAAAATCGGTCAAGGCGTTTGGCCGTAATCGTGAGACAGACACACAGACACACAGACATACAGACACACTGACGAAATGCCGAATTGTCGAGTTAAAACGGAGACCTCGCTTCGCTCGGTCAATAATAGTATAGATTGTGTGCCAACTAGACTAATAATGCAGTAAAACTAAAACTATCAGAACTCCTATAATCCGAATCGCTTTTAGAATTTCACAAAAAAAAAAATAAGACGGGAACGTACTGCGATTTGCAAAATAATGATTCTGTCTATTGCACAGAGGCTTAACATTTTCGTACAATTTTACGCAACTATCTGTGTATTGAAAATTCTTCCAATACGGGGTTTGGCGAGCGAAGCACGCAAAGCACTGTGCGTCGGCCGCTTATCATAGTATTCAGTGTCAAGCTCACATGTGCGTCCTTAGCAGTGAACGTGTTAACGCGATGATAGTACTCAAACGTTAAAGTTATAAAACGTGTATACGCGACCGTAGTATGTGCGGATACTCCAGCACATACTAAACGCGAAGCCAATCCTGAAAAGATTAAAATAGACCCTTTTTCGGGGAAAATCCAACTATCCAAATGGGGTCCGGTCCCAATTGATTCGGATAACTGTAGTTCTACTGTACTGTAGGAGAAAGTTTCGTAGCAGGCAAGTCTGAATGATTGCAACTAGCACAACTGTGATTACGGCAATTGCTCCCCTTTGATTCAGTTGTAAAAATTAAACAAATTTCAGTTAAGTCCAAATATTTAATTTTTCTTTTACGATAGACAAAAAAATAGGCCACAATAAACAACGAAGAAACACTAAAAGATCAGTCAATGTATATATTTTTTAACTGTTAATTGTAAGCACGGTATTTGATTCTTCAATAATTTAACTAGGATAAACGTGTTGTATAGAAACTAATAAAATGAAATATATTACTTATAGTCTACAATTCGATTATTTTAACATCCATTCTCGACATTTTCACTCAAACTAAAATTATCAAAATGTTCGAAAGTGTATATTATTTCAAGTCAGGTTACTGGATAATTAATTACGCTAGTTCATTTCTTATGTGGTCAATATAAAATACTCCAAAGGAAGTAATACAATATACAAATATGCATTTATTATTTTAAACAAAGTTAAACTCTACATAAGCAAATATTTGTGTAGTACCAAAAGTATTAATTTTGGGTATATTACATTAATGAAGACAAGATTAATGACTAGAACATATTTTTTCCAAATTTGTATTCTAAAAGAGACAAATAAATTACTGTTAAGCCACCAGGAGAATTTACATGGTTGTAAGCGTGAAAGAGGCATAGTAATCTATAACAGTGTAATGTAATATACCTGTTTGTAAAAACAAAAGCCAAATTTGTTAATGATACATGTAGTCTACTGAATCTAATAGAAAAGACCGTAGAGTTGTGAGTCCAACCGTTGACAGACTCTTACTAAAATGATATTAATGAAAACAACAACGCATTACGTGTTGTACTCTACGCTCCACCTAAACAGTAACAATAACCATGGCGGAAACAAATTATAAATGAATGATGGAGACAGGTGAAAGGAATTGTCTGCCCCCAAAACAGTATTACTTTACACCACAATAATACTTCGATAACTTATGCAGTATCGATACTGTTGCTAACGATTTTCCACCACTTTTTAACAACATTTTGGATTAAATGTAGTGTTCCTGTAAAACAATAAGTATCTCTAACAATATGGTGGATTTAAAAGTTTTAGCTGCAATACTTCGAAAATAGTTGTAAAAATGGTATTTTAGTCTATTGTTTTTAGAAATATTTTGTCTTTTCAAATGATATCCAGCGTGACAATATCCAAACTGACCATTTCTTGGATATTTTACTGTAACAAACGAGTGATCTTATAAGTGTTCTGTTTTCCCCTTGAAGGTACGGAACCCTAAAACTTCAGGGGGCGCTACCCTGTCCGCCATATAGAATCTGATTCCCATAAGAGTAATGCTACAGAATAAGTCATTTTTTCCGTTAATTCATGGAATAAATTAAAAAATTTAGTTTCATTTTGAAGTATGTCATATGCGGATGTTGATTGCTGAATACATTTTCAAAGCCCGTTTTATTGTTTTCATAAACGTATGATATAAAGAGTAAAAAATAGTAAACTTTATTAATTTTTTACTCAGTTGTAAAAAGAGATATTGCAAAAAACCTTAGCAATCAACACCCACAATTTATTTTACTTTAAGAAAAAAATACAGCTTTCGTTTTTTGACAAAAACAACACAAAAATATGCTTAATAGTGAAGGTATGTTTTGGTTATTTAACATTGAAATTGGTACACAACTTCGCCGTTTTGAATGTAGGGAGCCGAGCCTTAACCAAACAGTACGAACGAAGATTTATTGATTTTGTCCAAAGTAATATTATTATTTTGTGTTGATGTTTTTAGAAAAGACAGTAGTTGATGGTAAGCATGCGCACTACGTCACAAGTTCTTATCTACGTAGCAGTTAGTCATTTTGTGATATGATTGCTCAAACCTCGCTAGATTTAATCCTTTTTTTAAAATAACATTGTATCACAAAATTTGTATTGATATAAAGTGCACAAATTAAAACTACTCGGCCTTCGGCCTCGCTTCGCTCGCAGTTGGAAAATTCGCTAAAGAATCTCGTTGTACACAGGTTTGTAAAATTATGAAACCAGGCTTAAATATATTAACAGTAATTACAAGATTAATTATAACCTCAAATACATGCTTTAGAAACGTGAGAGGCTTTCATTACGATTTTAGTCCTAGTTCTACTATCTTCTGTCAACTAAAGTTTTGAAACCAGGCCTAAATAGTATAGTACAAATTATTGCAGGATTAACATAACCTCAATACTATCAGAAATGAGCCTGGCCTATATTATTACAAAATTGATTATTAGAATTTATCCAGCTTTGCCAAGTTTACTTTTTTTTTTTTGACAAAATAAATTGTTAAGTCAGGCCTAATTTATTATAATTCCAACGTGCTAAAACAGTATAAATTAGCTTGTTTTTTAACAGTAATTAAAAAGTATCCAATGAACAGCTGATTTTGGATAATACTCAATCTCAGTTCTATTCCACTCTATTTCCAACGTGCTAAAACAGTATAAATTGGCTTGTTTATAAACAGCTGTTTTGATCGCTTTATTTACTATTTCGTTGTTATTTTGTAACCAACATGGCAACCCATAAGACCCAATGTTAAAATTTTTCAACTTTTAAATTAGATTTTCTTAAAAAATTTCGTTTGTACACGAAATAAAACTATATGGGTGTATTTAAAAATCAAAACTACACCTAAATACAAAATTTCTTTGAATTCGTTAGAGCCGTTTTCGAGATCCGCGACAGATACAAAGATAGATACAAGAATTGCTCATTTAAAGTAGGTACCTAATAGGATTTACCCACAAATTAATTTTTTACTTTCTCCCCCTATACCATAGCATATGGAGAAAGTATTGTATTTTTCAAAAAGTATTGTCAAAATTTTCGAGTTTGAGTTTTTGGTGGAAATATCCGTTTTGGGTCCCTCTGAACCTAAATAAGTGGTTTTCGGAGTGATGTGTGAGGGTGTGTGTGTGTGTGTGTGTGTGTGTGTGTGTGTGTGTGTGTGTGTGTGTGTGTGTGTGTGTGTGTGTGTGTGTGTGTGGATGTTATCAGACCTAGAGCCTAAACCAATCACCCGATTGTGATGCAATTTGGTGTGGATCTACTAATCCACGGTATCTCCAGGCGTTTTATTTTCATTTTTGTGAATTTTTGATTTTTAAGAGTAATTTTCCCATAAAAACCATTAAAATAACGGAAAAACCTATTTTCTCAAAAACTGCTCGAACGATTTTGATTAAAATTTTACAGTTTATTAGGGACCTAAAGTACTATGAACTATAAAATTTTAATCAAAATCGTTTGAGCCGTTTTTTTAGAAAAGTTGGTTTTTCCGTTATTTTATGGATTTTTATGGAAAAATTACTCTTAAAAATAAAAAAAAAAAATAAAAAATGTATTTTGAATTATTATTCTACTGATGAAAAGGTAGATTATGCTATAGTACTTTTCGTCAAAAATAAAATGGCACCACCCGCATCCCTGTAAAAATTATGGTTCAAAAGATGTACTTTTTCTGATTTTCCATATTAAAAACCTCCATAAATAATTTATATACAAATCTTATATAGACTAATAAAAAATGGCTCTTTAAATTAGGTAAACGTTTATTATAACATAGATTTGGACATTTAAAATAATATATTATAAAGTGCAACACCTAATTTCAAAACTGATATTAATAAAATTACGAAAACGGATACATTTATGCCAATAACACATGACAAGTAAATCTAAATTAACTAGAATTCAAGCGGGAGAAAGTATGTGTCAGTTTCCTGATACCGTTTATTTAAATACTTGTACAAGTCTAATCAATAGCTTTTTAGTTAGCGCGTGACAAAATTCATACAACAAGACCTCGTCGCTGAAGGAGAGAGTGAGAGACCTGCATGAGGGCATCACTTGTTAATTTTACAACACGTTTAGTGTTAATTTATACATAAAGCCGTTCTTGAAATGGTTCATTGTACTCGGCCACCTGTCAACGGGCAGGTTCAAATTGAACTTACACACAAAGTCTTGACTGAATGGATGAAAGGAAAAGTAACAAAGTAGACGTAAACAGTAGAGAACAGTGCATTCCTAGTACGGCTGTCCCATTCTCACTTATAACAGAACAGCTTGCGTAAAAGTTGTGCTTTACTTCGCAACAATGAATTTAGGCAATTTGGTATTCGTACTACAGAAGTCAAATACATTCATAACATACTATATAAATAAAAACAGAACACAGTTTCTTATAAAAAATCGTTTAATACTTCAGTTCTGTTTTTTATTTATATAGTGTTATTTCTCATAGGTCCAGTTCAAGTTTAAATTTTGTTTATTCATAACATAATTTGATATTGTAATTCAATGTTGATTTATAAATACAAATAGTTAAACCAATTAAACTAATATTCTGTTTGTTTACGTCTTTTCGTCAGTTTCACTAATGGCGACGGAGAAGCACTGAATAGCACAAATCAAATCGAATGCCGGTAACTATGTTTATACAACTGTGTTGAATGATTAAGCTATAGCATACTGGACAAGTCTTTATCCTCTTGGCTGTTCTGCTTACCCTATAATTCACTTATCATTATAATATGCCTTTAAATACAAATGTGTAAGAATATATATTTACCACAGTTTTAAAATTTTTTTACCATTGTTTTAAAATTAATTATTATTTGTTCTTTTAAACAAATTTGTTTGTATTATTGTATTTCTATTATTGTATTTGTCTTGTTTTATGAATGTCTACTATTTTATTAATCTCGTTTTATGTATTTATATTGTGCTGCATATGTCTTGTTTTATGTAAAGTTTTTGTTGTATTTGTTTAGTTTTTGTATTTTTTCTGTTCCGCTTGTCTTGTTTTATAATATATTTTTACGTTTAAATTTATTAATTTCTATTGCTGTAATTGTCTTATTTTATTAACTTCTATTATTATATATATTAAGATTTATGTATTTTTATAGTTCTGTTTATCTAGTTTTATGTATTTATTTAGTTGTATTTGGTTTTTTTTTAATATATTTTTATGGTTTTATGTATTTCAATTACTGCATTTGTCTTGTTTTATTTACTTCTATTGTTGTATTTGTCTTGTTTTATGTATTTCTGTAGTTGTATGTGCCTTTTTTATTGTCAGCAACTATTCAAAAGTATAATGTTAATTATAGCTAAGTGGAAGAGTGGTGCAAATTTTCCGTAAAAAATAAACTATTTTATTATTTAAGTTGAAATATTTTCGAAAAATATTTATCCTAAAGGTCATGTCATAAGTTTTAACTGAGGCGAAGTTGGAACAAAACTAGTACGTTTTAGTATTAATTAATCCAAGTGTGCCATTTCATCCAATAAACGGAACTGCTTTTTTTTTACAAAAAAAGGATATAATTTTATTTTTGATGTTAAATTGTATTGTCATTTATTCGAACAATTGCCAACATTTGTGTGTTAAAATCAAAACATGTAGTTTCGGGAATATGAATGTAGATCTCAAATAGGTTTATGTTCTCTTAGTTTTTAGTCACTTGAGTTAACGGGATTCATATTCCCGAAATGTGTTTTGATTTTAACACACAAATGATGACACATGTTCGAATAATTATTAATAATAAAAAAGGATAACGACATTTGTTTTTCCAAGTTATTTAAATAGACAAACTATTTATAAATGCTGAGACGAAAAAATACTGGAAAAGTATTGTTTACGATTCGAATTACTCTGGTAGGCTTCTGGAGGTTAGTGGGGGGTGGGGGGTGGTCTTACACTTAGAGCCTGTTATGTATAAGATTGCTCTTCAGAACTTCCCCATTTACACTTAGTTACCAAGGTAATGGCGTTCAATTTAACAAACAGAAGTCGCATTAACATTGGATGCACTGTAAGTCTACAGCGAACTCTAACTTTGTACTACTACTGATTAGGCCATTGTTACCTGAATACTTAGCATGCGCATATTATAGTTGTATGTAAATCGGTTCCAAGGTTGTTGGAGGAATTATGTACGCACGCAGTTACAATTTTTATACGTTTTGTGTAAATAAATATGAAAGCTATCTGTAATCTACAGGAAAAGTTCTGTGATTACCGCAGTTTTGGAGAATTAGCCGTCCGTCTAAATATGTATGCATATCGGCAATTTTGAACGATACTGACAACAAGTTTGATAAATTCATAAACTTTATTACACCTAGTAGTCTGATAAATAAAAGTAATAAAATTGTTTCATGCGTTTTAATAATCAAACATAACAACACAAAATGTACCATATTTGAATGTTTTTTAATTTTATAATTGTCCAATAGTATTCAAGAATCTACTACTGTAATACGGTGTATTACATTACTGTAAAATCGTAACAGTTTTTTTTTAACTTCCCGCTACCAATAAAGAGAAGTTATTCATTTCGGTCCGATTTTCGAAAGTCGAGTTTTCATTAAATCTCCACGTTTTGAGGTCCCAGGAAGCCATTCTGACTATTCCCGCCGAGATGTCCGACCGTGGGTGTGTGTGTGTGTGGGTGTGGATGTATGTGTGTAAATAAATTTTTGTCGTACAGTTTCTCAAAAACGAATAAACCGATTGAATTCTACGACATGTCATTCGAAAGGGTGTATCAAAACTTAGATCTGATTAGATTTGAGAGTTAATCCATCGAGCCAATCCGAAGAAATTAAAAAAAATAACCTAAATTTTTTTTGGAATTTTTATGTTTTTTAAAAATAACTTTAAAGCGTGCGAAAATATCATAATAAAACCATGAGTACATTTTTTGTGCTTAAAAACTGCGTCGACTGTTTTTTTGAAAATGAAAATCGGACGACGCATTCAAAAGTTATCGTTGTTTAAAAATTCACAAATTTTCGTTTTTTGGTATTTTTTGGTATTTTTTTAACATATCTTCCAGATTTCTCAACCAATCAATATAAACCTGTACATTTTCTTTTTGAGCTTTAAAAACTGCGTAGAATGCTTTTTTAAAAATGAAAATCGAACGACGCATTCAAAAGTTATCGTTGTTTAAAAATTCACAAATTTTCGTTTTTTGGTATTTTAACAAAAAAACTCATTTTAAGCGTTTAAAATTCAAACTAAGCGGGAAGTTCTAGGGTTGGCCTGCACGGTCAACCAATTTCCAGATTTTTTTAATAGAATGTAGATTATGTCACAGCTTAGTAGATGTCAGCACTGTCTTGGATAATACTGTTTCTTTCAAACTGCTATTTAGCTAAACTACTGATAATGTCTTTTTCTTAATAATTTGTTTGTTCTGACATGTGGGGTTTTCTGAAAAACAAAATGGATGTTTTAAGATCAAAAACTAATAATACATATATTTTGCTGTAATTAAATATAATGTTTTATAAGTTCAATCGAAATTTATATTATTTTTAATATTTACGACAACGTATTGTAAAAGGTCAATTGGTATCTTAAATTTCAATTTGCCAAATTATTTTAAATCCTACAAATTCAGTGTAAAACAATCTATAAATTACGAAAGGGAGTTAGTTTTACGATTGGCAAATCAGATCCCTGCCAACTATTGTACCCTACATACTTATAAGACATACTTGTGCACATTTGTACTTAAGTACACTACAATGAAGGAACTATTGTTCTTTGTGCCTTGTCATAGGTTCATTTTTATTGTTCTATTAATTATCCTTTCTGTATTTTTCTTTCAATCGTGTACATATATCTATTGTTAAAGGGGTTCAACTGAACGAGACAACTAATTAATGTTTGACAATGCGAACAGGATGGGGGCGCTAACAAAATTACCAGTATAGTTCTCAGCGCAGCACGCGACGCTATGTTTGGTGGAAATTAACTTAAATGTATGCGAAACAACTGGCAAATTAAAAACATTAAGAAAATGGCAGAGAAAGTAATTACCGATTAGTTAAATTTTTTGCAATATGTTATTGTATCGATTATAAATAATCGATACATTATAGCATAATACCTTTGTTGATAGAGAAGAACGTTCCCAGAACAAAAGGCATAACGATTTTTTTATTTCTGTAAATATTTCAGGAGGGAACCAGTGAATGCTTGAATTATCTTAAAATAAACAACCCTATAAAAACTCGCGTGCTGGTAGATCTCGCCAATATAGCAAGGCTTGTTTAAAGCATACGTCATTTCATTGAAGCTCAAGCTTTGTGTGAGTTGCTTCAAGTTGAAAAAAGTTTCTGGACTTATTTTAGTATTTTTAACTATTCGATGAGACCAAATACTTCAACCATTAGTACGAATGACTCTGTGGCATTCCCGATATAATATCACGAGAAATATTACCATCTATTCCCGACATTGAGACTTATGTAACGTTTGCAGCACTGTGGTTCTTAACGTACCCAGTTATTAGAGAAAATGATTTAATACTTATCAACAAACTGTTTAAAAAACTTTGTATACTCTTCAAATAACCATAAACAAACGCCCTTGCTGCTGGATGCAGCAATTCTCATCTGGAGATAGCGTGGTTTGAAAACATACGTTTAAGGGTCTGCTCCAGTAAGCGAGAAAGCAACCGGAAACGCAACCGCTTCTCACTATATCCCTATCTAAACAGTGCAATTTCTTGCAGCTGAACGCTTTGACATTGCCTCATTTCAAACCATTTTATAAGTCTATCTTTTGTAATTGAGTGTTGAAAAAAAAACTGAATATTCTTTATAAAATTTTAGATCCGGCTTGCAAATTATTTTTCCTTATTAATTTTTTATTGTGTAAGGATAAAAATTCAAACTTTGTACTTACAAAATGTCAATTACATAATAAATTAAAAGCATTAAAAAAATGTAAATTGCAAGACGGATGCGTATTGTGACTGTGCTTAAAGTGTAAACAATTTTATGATAAAAAGTAAACGAAATAAATGGTTTGAAATTTAACATTGCTCTTATGGGATAAAAATCCAAGATGGCTGCCACTACAGCAGACCCTTAACTCAATTTATTGGCTCCATAGGTTTGTATAGTACGATTTTTTAACCGTGCCCTCGGCCACGATTGTACTAATCTGAATGATAACGTTAGAAATCGCTCTGTCTACTCTAAGTTTTCTCCACGAAAACTGAGCCGAGCGGCGTGAAACAGCGACAACTGAGCTTCAATAAAACTGTCATTTAATACACTTAGCAGCGATGTAAAATTATGAAACTTTCACGGATACGTAGATAAGAACCATACGATTCGTATTATGTAAAAGAAAATCAATTACAAAACCTATTTCATATTTTAAAAATCAATATTACAACAATGTACTTTAATAATGACATGAAATTTTCACAATGCTGGAAAGTTTTTTATTTGTTGATCAGAGACAAAGTGTTCGCGAGAAAGTTTTAGATAAAGGTCCAAATTAAATAATTTATTTGAAAAAAATTTTCGTTTGACTTACGGTTTGCTCGGTACAGCGGTATAATGTGTGCGTTTCAATTAAAACTACACCTGGCCGGGCCGTGCCGCCAGGCTGTGTTTCCGTTGACCGAGTTCGTCCTCATTTTATAAACGTTATAAAATATTGTATATTATACATATTATATATTATCATTGATTATTATTCACAGTTCAGTTTTTTCAATAATTTTATTCGAATAATTATTTAATCATTTTTCTTTATTCGAAGTTTGTGGAACTGCCTTTACAATCCCTCCCCGCTACACCGCTAGCCCACCACGCGCTAGCCGAGCCGAGGGCATGGTTAAACAAATCGTACTGTAACTGGTCGCCTCATCCGGTTGATAAACGTTTCAGGACATATTTGAGGGATTTTGACTATTTTATGAGATCAAAATTGTTCAACCATTAGTGAATATTGCTCTGTAGCGTTTCCGATATGCTCTCCAAAGAAAACTGGACCAATTTTGTTTCCGAGACTTTTATGGCACGCTATGCGATGACTCCAGCACTGTGGTGGTTTTTAATGTGACTAGTTAATAAAGAATATTATTTAATAACTATTGCCATAAAACAATTTTAAAACTCAATTTTCCTTTTTTAAATATCTGAGTTACTTTAATTATTTTATATGAAGCGAAAACAAAATGTTAACTGACCATTTTTGGCTAAAAAAAAGCAGCTAGTACGTTGTTTATCCTTCGATATAACGTATCTTGGGTATGTACGCTAGGACATTAATTACTATTTGCTGAACCAGTTTCTTGGCAATTCTGCATTCAGGTTGTTTAATGGGATAAGCTGAAGGCACTGCATAATACGAAACAGCCATTGAGCAAAGACTTGTTACGTCACATCGATTTACTGACTGTTAACAATTACGTGCGAATGTTACGGAAAAATCCCGATCTTATAAATCAAACCTTCTACGAACAATATCAAAATAAGTATTACTGATAAAAAAAGAAAAAAATAGTAACTGTCTTCAATTCTTTGCTTTTGGACTATATGAATTTTTGAATTGCCTATAATATTACTATTGAACTTTACTAAATTTAGTTCCGTAAATAGCTCATTGAAAGTACTGCAGCTAAAATTTGGAAAAACAAAAAATGTTTTAGATTGATGTCCTCATATTCTTTTTTTAAAGTGATGAGAATGTGGTTTTTTTTTCAACGCTAATATTATTGGCGCTTACTTTGTTAATAAGGTAAGATAGATTTATGAAAACTTTGACTAACAAAAACCTGTGAGCATAATTCTGTCTTTTACCAGATTCATCCCTTGCTCCCTTTACAAGAATATACTACGCCAGTAATCGAATTGTTATAAGCAAATGTTTTTAATTTTCTTGTATGCTGTTTTTTATACGCATTATAAAAATAAAATAAAAAAATTTGGAAAACGGTTGACCCTAAAGACCATCCATGTAACTTCCCGCTAAGTTTAATTACAACAAACACTATTTTTGGAAATTTTGAACTGCCATAACTTATGAATGAATCAACCGATTTTTATGCGATTTGCGGCAATCGATGCAGTTTTTTAAGTCCATTGAAAGAATCAACAACAAAAATTTTTCAGATGAAAAGTTTCGGAGAAATTGAGGAAAAACACTTTTTTTTATTTTCTTTCGTTCACGATATTAACCGATTTTGACCGAACTGGTAGCGATCGACGTCGCTTTTCAAGGTTAAAAGCTGACTAGATTTTGGAATTGATCGGTAAAGCCGTTTAAAATTTATTAAAAAAAAACCTGATTTGAAAAATTTTTATTTCTTAGTTTTTTCGAAATTTCTCAGAACCTACCGGTCCGAATTAGTTGAAATTTTCAGTAAATCTAAGTTTGATGGAACTCTTTAGAACGCCGTTTGGTAGGATCTAATCGGTTAAGCCGTTCAAAAGTTATAAGCGGGTCACATACTTACATACACACACACACACACCCCCCCCACACACATACAGACAGGGTGACATCCTCTCGGGAGTGGTCAGGGAAGATTCCTAGGACCTCAAAACGTCGAGATCTGATGAATACTCGATTTTCGAAAAACGGGGTGAAACCAATAACTTTCTTAGCGGGAAGTTAATAAAACTAAAGCTAACTTTGCATTAACTAAAATAATAATGACAACCCAATAGTAAAAAATGTGAATAGCCTAAGTTGACCTAAGCAAACAAAATAACCCCATTATCGGTAACAAAATAAATGTTTTTAAATACAAATTTCATAATTTTTTTTTTTTAACTTTTGGTAGATCACTTAAAATGTAATTATGAAACAATATTTAATGCCAGAAAATAAAACATTTTTTAAACAAAGTTTAAGCTTTTTTATATGTTCAAGGTTGTTTTAAGTTCAAGCCATGTTATAAGGTTAAGGTTTGCTATGAGTTCAAGCTTTGTTTTAACTTCAATCTCTGTTAAGAGTTCAATCTTTGTTATAATTTCCAGCTTTGTTAAAATTTTAAGGTTTGTTAAGAGTTCAAGCTCTGTTATAAGTTCAAGTTTGTTTTAACTTCAAGTTTTGTTATGCATTTATGAATTCAAACTCTGTTATAAGTTCAAGTTTGTTTTAACTTCAAGTTTTGTTATGAATTTATGAATTCAAACTATATTATAAGTTCGAGCTTTGTTTTACTTTGAATATTTGTTTTAATTTTTGTTTTAAGATAAAATTTGTCAAGTTTTGTTTTAAACTCAAGTTTTGTTTCAAGTTCAAGTATTCTTTCAAGTTCAACCTTTGTTTAAAGTCCAAGTTTACAATTTGTTATTTATTGTTATTTCAATTTTAAAAAAATCCGTTCTTATGTATTCTAAAAAGATGCATAAATAATAACTGCTATACAAAATGTAATAATATCAAAATTGTTTAAGATTTGAGAAGTTGACAATATTGCGCAGGTGAAACAGAGTCTTAAGACCCGCAAAGAATGTGTAAAGGTTCAATTGTACATCAACAAGCATCCTTAAACAATATATTTGTGTCTCGTAAGTTAGGATAATCTGTTTTCGGATAATCATTGAACCAAACTTTGTGAAATACAAATGATTATTTTCACCAATGGATTACGAATGAAGGAAAATAACGTTTGAAAGATTCAGACAGTGTTTCAGGAGATTAAGAGAAGCAGACGGGATTCCGCAGTAAATACACCCATCTCGAAGAAAGATTTTTATATTCTCAGGTCTACAGCTATATTAATGATACAGTTGATATCTTAGGCCTAAGCTTCTTAGAAAACACGAATTGAAGAAAGAGAAGATTTGTTCAGCCTAAGACTAATGAGGAGCTGTTTACTTGAATTTACTTGGATCACTTTGTATAGTCTGGCGTAAGAAATAAAAGCACAAGTGTTACAATAATACCATTGTTTTTTTAACGTTTTTGGTATAAATACGGATTTTCCGAAGATTTATGTTATTTTTAGTACATATTCTTTTACATACAGTAATTTTATCACGTGACATTCTATATTATTCTTTGTAAATGATAGATTGTTTGTTATATAAACATTTTATTTTTTGCTGTAGTTCGGAAAATTAAAGTTCAAAGTTTAGGTTTCATTGATTATTATTTGTCATTCAGTTGGGTTCAGTCAAAAATATATAGTCAAGGAAAATTAAGTTTAAACCTAAACACTAGGAGTACAGTTTGAATCTCTGACTTTAAAGGATTAACATTTCAAAAACTGCACACCTTTAGTTTTAAATAGATAGTCTTTGGATATTTAACATAGTGAAGTGATATAATTGTTTTACAAATATCGTAAACAATGAACAACTAACTGTTGAATTACAGGTTCAGTAATATAGTACATATTCCGGTACAAAAAGTAATGGACATTGATAAAATATCTAAACCTGAAATAGTTTGAAAATCTTCTTTCTAAAACACAGTTAATTTATCGCTTGACAGATGTGGCTGTTGGAGAGTTATTGTGGCACTTTGTGGCACCTAAATCATTTTTTACTAATGTAAGTACAAATACTTAGTTCATATTATGGCAATCCAGCTTAAAGGTTTGAAGTAAAATATAGTAAACTAGGGGCTTTGCCCCTGGACGCTTCGCGTCCCAACCCCGCCTCGGCCTTCGGCCTCAGATGGCTGCTTCGCTTCGCTCGCAGTTGGAAAATTCGCTAAAGAATCTCGTTAATCTTTGGCTCGTTTGTACATAGGTGACAGCACAAATCAGCTGTTTCATTTGGCAGCTGACTCAATCTCATTAAACATTATCTCCATAAGATTAACATGGGAAATGTGAAGGATTGTTTGCCGGAGCTCCTTCTCGGGTTAATAGCGGCTAAAGGGATGATTGGATCTTGAATTTGACGGAAAATCTCTTCTTTGAAATTAAATTTTCTACAACTTTTGTATTTAAAATTTTTTGCTATCTCTTACCGTTTTCTTACTAAATGCGCTCAAACTGAAAAAATGAAAAAATCGAAAAAATCTTTTCCGCCCAAAAGGTGCTTCCAAAATTTAAAAATTTGTAATTCTGGCAATTTTCCCAAAAGTTTTTCGTCGAGAGCTTTAATTCAAGTATGAGGTCGAGGGGGGTACGATTACGGGAAGTGCCTAATAATTAATGTCAGTGAATCAGTGTTACCGTCTAGCTTTATATAAGTAGACTAGTGGACCCGGCAATGCTTCGCTATTGCTGAATTTGAAACTTTGAAAGCCTGTAATTCGTATCCCGTGTAATTCAACATCCTGTAATTCGTATCCCGTGTAATTCAACAGCCTGTAATTCGTATCCCGTGTAATTCAACATAGGCCTAATGATTGTTACACATAATTAATAAAACAACTTATTTGAATCAAAAATTTAATACAATTTTAGGTTAGGCCTTTAAAACCTATGAAATATAATAATTCAATTTAATAGGATTACAATTTAACATTATATTATTGTTACACATTATAAATAAAACAGTTTATTTGGACCAAAGGTTTAACACAATTTTAGGTTAGGTCTATTATTATAAAATCAACACACGTTTTTTGAAAGAGTTTGGAATAATCACCATAGTAACCAGAATAACACATTAATAAATACGAATCAGCTGTTTCATCTGTTATATGGCTGCTTATGGGAGGGATGAATTTTCGCATTTTCTACCCTTTAAATTCAAAATTTTGCAAAATCCTTTCTTAGCACGCCTCTACATTATTGGACGGATGTACCTTCCAAATTTCAAGTCTCTAGCTTTAATAGAATCGGCTCTGCGTTGATCGTCAGTCAGGACATTGCATTTTATATAAGAGATGGTATTTTGTCTAATGGGCAAGATACAAGTTTGATTTCTTAAATCGGAGTGAGACACGTTTAGAAAGTTTTGTGGGTGAGAAACGCTCTGTGAGTGCTTTTTGTGGCTTTCACTGGATAAATTGTTTAAGATTAAACTAAACTGTAATTTTGGGGAGAAAATACCTGCAAAAAAGTAGTGATTTCTATTTTTGTAAAGGTTGTCTTACAATAACCGTTGTAATCTCACCGCGGGAACATCTGTAGAGAACAACCCATCGTTGACTCGATATCTCATTTTAAAGTTGTATTTGGAAGCGATAGTAGAACAATTTAAGTTGTTAAGTAAGGATATTAATTTATTTGATTTATTACTTAATATTTAGTAAAAGTTCTACTTTTATATTAGAGATTTTCTTTGTTTAACTTAAAATAACCTTCACTTAGAATTTTTAATTTGTTGAGAATCTTATAAACATAAGCCGGAGATTAGTTTTCCGAATGGCCACCATTTTATATTTCGCACTAAAAAATTATATATCAGGAATTGTTTATCGTAATATGAAGTATAATATAAAATGTATGGTACTAATGAATAATCAACCTATTCTGCCTTTTCAAGATAGCAACCATTAAATAATTCAAACTCGATTGATATGTAGTCATTGGTATTTATCAGGAGTCTGTGCAAACATAATGTCAGCGTCGTCATCTGTCGTAAATCAATGCAAAACATGTAGTTCCATAAGAGCCCTTACTCAAACTCAACTATGTCTTTTTATTCTTTGTACTTTTGTTTCGTTTTTGTTTTAGTCTAATTAAAGGCCGAGAGGTCTACTTAAATTTTTATGACATTTTAAATTGCTTATTAAACAGTTTTTGTTTTTTTTTACATATTCAGCAAAAATATCAAAGATGTGCTAAAAAACGTAATTACGTTACAGATAAGTACTGTAAGTTTCAACCATTTTATGAGCAACGTATTGCTCTTTTTGGCGTAACTTTGTTATTTTTAGTCCGCCTGTGGCAAATAGAAAGTATTTAGTTAGAAATTAATACATGTTGATTCCATTTTTATAAATTTTTATAAATGTAGCCCTATTTGAGTTACTAGAATCAATTTTGAGCAGATCAGTTCGAAAATTGTTTGGTAGTAAGAATTTTTTGTTATTGACAGCAATAATGAAATTCGTTTTATTACTATCAACCAATCTTGATATGTCATTTTTTCAATTCAAAATACAAGATGGTGCCTAACCGGAAAACTAAGAGCTTATAGATCTGTGTTTTGATTTATTTTGAATCTGTTTAATAGTTTAAAAAATAGTTAATCTCCTAGTTTAAAATCACCTCTCCTACCCTTCCAACAATCATGAAGTCACTCTGAATCTGTTTAATAGTTTAAATATGTTTTTGAGAAAGTATGTGCCAGTTTCTGGTACCGTTTATTTTTTTTGTATTTAAAACGGCGCTAAGTCGGGTAAAAGTACTAGTAAAATAAAAGCTGAATCTACCAGTGATAGTTGTAGTAAGTAGAAAAAGTTCCTGTGCAAATCCCATTATGTTGTATGTGTTTCTTCTTAACTTTAATTATTAACATTTGATAAGGAGGGCCTAAAAAGGATGTTTCAAGAAAGGTATTTACGTTTAACTGTGAGGAAATCATAATGACGTTCACATTTGGTCTCCTTTTGCCGGTGCCCGTAGACAACAGAACTAATAAAATCTTCACAATTGAGACACGACTCCAGAGACGTCTGTTAATAATAAAATATTTTTAATGTCAGTTCTGCCACAGGAAGAGCGAACGTTGGCGTCTAGCTGGTTTACTGCCTGCCAACGCAGATTAGATTATAAAACTTGTGAATATTGATTTATTAGGTTGAATATATTTTAAGTCTATATGATATCCTCTGCTTTCCCCCAAACACATGGCTTTGGGCAGGAAGTTTACCGGAATGCATCTAGTGTAAGACACGTCAGGAAGAGTAGGACAAGATGAGTTTAAGTTGAACTAGTGTTAATCCACGAAACACTAGGATGTATTACTGGATGGCGAGGATAAATAGGCTGTAGAAACAGCCAACAGGATATGTTAGTCTAAAAGGTAAACTGATAAGTTCTAATTAAAAATAAACTGCTAATTAATAAATATGGAAACTTGTTCAAGATTAGAAATAAATAAGTTTCAATTTAATTGGAAACATATTTAGTCATTAGTAGAACTAGGATTAGTGGAAGGCTGATGAAAGTGGATAGGAAAGTTCTTGCAATTGCTTACGAAAAGGAGAAATAAATTAATATAGACTTATCTCCAAAATCAAACACATCAGATTAACCCTTAGATTAAAGGAAGTGCATCAATTAATTAGTTCGATATTTTAGATATAATCCGATGAAAGCGACACAAAACAAACTTGTCGAACCACAAAATGTTTATAGTTAGGCACTGATTTTTTCTGTGGGTATCCTTTAAATTCTGTTTAAAGATATCAAAGTTAGTTTACATTTGTTAGTGGGCTAATGAAATTGGGTAGTACAACATAGTTCTGACGGATAGTAAAATATAGTTTTAACGGGCAAATTCAGTGATAGCACAGTTCTAATGGATAAATTCTGTGACAGTACAGGTCTAACGGGAAATTGATGTGACATGTCACAGTTCTAACGGGGAATTTGAACGACACAGCACAATTTTAACATTAAGTTTTAATGACAAAGTAAAATTCTAACGGGCAATTTCAATGCAACAGTATAGTTCTAAAATTATATTTTAATGATGAAGGACAGTTCTAATAGGGAATTTGGGAGACAAAATACAGTTCTAACGAGAAACTCTGGAGAAAATAATGCAACAGTGTAATTCAAAGAGAGCTTAAGAGGTCCAAGAGAACAGAAATTAACTACAAGTCCATAAATGGAGGCAGAAATGCCTCCCGAGTTAAGCAGTGTGCGCATCGGAATCGGCATTGGCTAAAATTAGCACATGTAGACTACAACCCCTCCCTCAACTATATCCCCCCTTCAGAACTGATCGGTAATTCCTTCCAAAATCGTCTCCTGGGCTAAGCCCCCGATTTCGAAGCAAAATGCCGATCCGTTCCGAAGTAGTTCACGCCCTGTAGTAAAGAAACGAGTAAGGTGTTAATTAATGGAAAGTGTTTACCAAGATGGTAACAGAATTCATTAAACATTAAAGGGACAAGATGGGGAAAACATTTCTTTATGAAAAACCTTGACGTTTTGAAAATAAGACAAACTACAAAAAACACACTTTTTAAACATGGTCACAGATTATCGGGGACACAATTTACTAAAGAATCTCGGGAAATTAAGTAGTAGGCCTATGTACTAAAATTGGAAGAAAATTACAAATAAAAATAAATAAATGTGTTCGAAAACAGGTAATAAGTGGAAATTTATCTTTGAAGAGGTCAAACCATTATAAAGCTAATCTGTAAAGCTGAATAATGAATCATCAAAGGTAATAGAAACAACTGCAAATGGAGAGTCCGAAATTTCAGTCTTATTTACATATATTCTGATAGAAATTATTTTCGGGGTTATGAAGAGATAAAGGTCAAAGATTAGTCGTAGAGACTACAATAGCGTGTTTCCTGACACAAAGTAACAAAGGATAAACGCTTAAAGTTGTAATATAAAGAAACGTCTTTAATTGGTCAGTTAAAGAAGAATGAAACTGACAAAAATTTAATGAACACATTACCAGTAAAATAAATTAATTTAGGGGGTTAAATATAGGGGCAGCACATTAGCTGACTTCTTCATTACCAGGGACAAGAGGGTTGGAGAAATAATCAGACCCAATTACAACCCTTCAACCCTTTCATCCTTCAATCTTAATGTGACCCTTAACTGTCTCCATTATCTCTGAAAACATGGTTCCAGCATCACAAAGGGTTGAATACTACTTATAAACGTAATATGTTGTA
>JAGFPH010000011.1:1240006-1251492 GCA_018207615.1 Philaenus spumarius | reverse complement strand
CAGCATCACAAAGGGTTGAATACTACTTATAAACGTAATATGTTGTAGTTAGTTATCAAATGCATAAAGCATTATATTCTGGAGTGGTTTGAACGTTGCAAATGATACTATAATATGACAAAGTAAATATGATATATATGAAAACGAATCCAGTGTATGTTGAGTCTTATTTTTGTTTATTTGTTCTTATTTTTGTAGTTTGTTTGTTACTATTTCGCGTGCGTGAGTGTAAATTGTACATCTGATGATGCTATTAAATTGAACTAATAAAATAACTTAGTAGTGCTATAATAGTCAGAAGTGCTGCCAACCTAAGAACTTTCATAGTCTAAACGATTAACACTCTACAGTACTAATTAAATTACACAAATGTCCGAACATTTTTTAAAACCATGCAAAAGAAAATAAATAGAATCCAAGAAAAGCACATTATATCAATTAATGATGTTATTAATCTAAAACCTTGAAACTGCAAACTGCATGAAATGAATGAGTGATTACAGCGATGCCAAATGTAATAATAGAACGTTGTTTCCGAATTACTTTTTATGAAATTATAAGTTAGGATAAAAAAAAACATCGAATCGAGATTTGTTTTGACGAAGGTATAATATATACATTAATAAAAACGAATTTTATGTATAGTTTGAATACAAATGAATACGTATATGTCACTAGAAACAAGCGAGCAAAACGAGGTTAGTTTAGGGGTAGATTTGAATTTTACTATACATTTACTTTATACAATGTTGAGACATAAAATTTTTCAAATTTACGCTAATTGATGACAACGTTGTAATGTCAAGGAACGTTGTAATCAAACTAGAAAATGGAAATAGTAATTTGAACTTTAAAGATTACATTTTGAAACGTTTTTTGCGCATAGTTTGGCACATCTGCCGCAATAATGGGGAGGATGTGTATTGCACATCGTACTCTAGTTTTAAAGGATTATTTTAAACTTTTCACTCAACACTTTTAAGATTTCAAATATTTTCTCCATACATCTAAATTGACTCGTAGTATCATATGCAATTAAAAAGGACATATAAAATGTCATTAAACATTGATCTAAATGAGTTCAAACGTTAAAACAATCGAGAAGTATTATTTTAATCGCAAGTGGTTTAGGTGATGGTGAAATTAAGAAATAATTTTATTAAAAATTTTTTAAATTAATTTCTAGTACAGTATATTAATTTTAAATAAACTTTTCATTTAATAAAATTTCTAATAAATAATATTATTTATACTATAAAATAAACAGGAAAAGTATTTTATTTATGACTAATTAACTCAAAAACCAAAACTAGTTATCCCATTTTTACGCTGACTAACCGCTTAAATATAAACCAAATCAGACAACAGGGGGAATATTGGCAATGAAAAGCTCTATAAAAACGACGTCGACAGAGTTTCCATCTTATCGCAGGAATTTGTGTACTACGTTATGGAATGCATTTTATAATTTTATATAAAGCAGACAAAAATTATCGTTAGTTGAAATGACGTTAATTTTTATTTTCGACCGAGCATACTAGGTAAGGGATGTTCTTACTTTTATTTATCCACCCATTGTTTGTAACGTTTTAAGCCAAAACAGTTCTGCCTCACGTTATTCTTAATAATGTGATGAGCATTGTCTTTTGAGTGACCAGGACTGTTGGATCCAAGAATAGAAAATCCACAACTAATTTGAATTGGCTAAAATTACCTAAAACTTGGCACTAAGCATCTAATTTTAGGTATGAAAGTAACAAATAGTTTAAGAGTTTAAGCCTAACAATATTTAAAATTTGTATTTATCTATTTAAAAACATTTTTTATTTAAAACGTATAGCTCAGCTGATTGAACATGTTCAGTGTTGTTACAGTAATCAGCTGTAAACTCAAAAGTACTCAGTTACATTAACAGCTGATTTCATTCACGAAACATTTTATGTATCTAGGTTTTAGGTTAGGGTTTATTAGGACTAGGACTAAGTTAAGCAGGAACCATTATCATAACTCCTGTTACACCATAGACTTAATATTTTGAATTAGACATTTCATAATATCTATCTCCTTAGCTTTGAAGTTATGATGAATCTTAAATCTTTATTAAAAAACTATTATTAAATATGTGTGTAGTAGTGCGAATCACGCAGACGTCTTCACTAGTATTTTATACATAAATTAACTTTGAAAAATGTCGAAATTTATACTAAAACTAGTGGACCTGGCAATGCTTCGCTATTGCTTGATTTAAATTTAAGGTTGATTATCCCATTTCATCCCTTTGACTTAGTCATCGAATTACAAAATGTTTTTTTACAGTCATTGCAACAGACTGTTCCGAGTAGTGTGCGTCGAAAAGCCATAGAACAACGACACAAAATTAAGTTCTGCTTCAAATTGGGTAAAATGGTGACAGAAACCTATGATATGTTGGTGCAAGTGTACATGCAGGATGCTGTGAGTAGGAAATGTGTGGAAGAATCGGTGTAGGATGAACTGCGTTCGGGACGACCATCCACAAGCAGGACGCCGGAAAACATTGAACGTGTGCGAGCGATGCTAACAAAAGATCGGCGATTGACTCTGCCAGTAATAGCAGAAGAAGTGGGTCCATCGTCCATGAAGAATTGGGCAAAGATTTGTTCACGATTTGTGGAGCACATTGTAACAGATAATCAAAAAGCAAGACGTTTTGAGGCCAGTGGCTATTTCATCGATATGTATGTTCTGGATTCGACTTTTCTGGGTTCTATTATGACAGGAGACGAGACTTGGTATTACCAGTACTACCCCGAAACGAAAAGACAATTAATGGAATGGCGGTAACCTTCTATACCGCGACAAACAAAAAGCCGTGTGGAAAAATCCAAAGTGATGCCCACGTTGAACACATTTTTTTGACAAAGAAGGAATACGAAATACGAAGAAGGATGGATTATACGGAATTCATTCCTGCTGACCAAACGGTGAATGCCGCATTCTACTTGGAGGAGGTTCTCAAACGTTTGTTGCAGAACATCAGATGTTTTAGGCCACAAATTAATGTTCCAGACCGGAAATAGATGTTACTACACGATCGCATACAGCATCATTGTACGCCAATTTTTGACTCAGAATGGCGTGACAGTTTTGCAACACCCACTGTCTTACTCTCCAGATCTGGTGATTGCTAATTTGCGGAAGTTGAAGAGATTCCGAACCAAGTGACGGCAATTTTAAAAACAATTCTATATGAAGACATCTCCAACAGTTTTGAGGCGCTATACGAACGTTGTCAGAAGTGCGTTGTGTCGGGTGGAGAGTATTTTGAAGGCCAATAAAGGTTCATTCTGTTCTTATGTTTTTATCATACCATTCATTTATATACATTTTTAAATCGTAATTGGTTTAAAACAAAACTCGATTGTTTAAACACTAAAATACCTGATTTTCAACTGGTTAAATCCAATACAATCGTTGGTAATGTAATTGCATTCGTGTAGTTGAATCAAACCTGATCTACTTATTGGTAAACCTATTTAGCTTATTAAACCTATTAGCATGCTCGCGATATTTCAACAATCGAAATATCAACAACTTTCCGCGAAACCAGGGGATAATGATATCCCAACAACCGGCTTAGCGCAATTCGCTAATTATTGTAATAACAGTGTAGACTTTCGACATTATATATGTTCTGAACTGAAATTGTAAAGCGTCTAATTTATTTGAAACTTTAAAACAATATTTTACACGGGGGACTTACTTGACAACATTACCGTCCTTAACAAAAGCACAAAAGAATATTGTGAATGCTACTTTAAATAAGGACACTCGCGAACCATCTTTTCTGCATTTTATTAGGTTACAGATGTTACCGTTACATCAACTATTTACCGAGTTGAAGGTTTTCCTGTAAAAAGTGGTAACACTATTCCCTCGCCTTTTTCAGAAGTATTGAAAAAGTATTTAATAATAAGATTGGGATCATGTAGTATTGTTTATAATGGTATTTATTTTAATTGTTATTTGTAAAAAAATACATATAAAAAATAAAATTTAAAAAAATGTAAAAAAGAAACGCAACAATACAAAGGCAAAGTGTTTTCCTAAAAATATGTATAATGTAGTTTGTGTGATTTAACATACGTACCGGTAGTATTTAGACGTTAAATTGTATGTTACGTAATATGTCTTACAGTTTTATGTTTTGACATTGAAGATTGAGATGACTGTCCTGCTAATTTAAGGTAAACGTTGTGTATTAGAAGGTGTCTTGCACTTTATGTTCACAGAACAAACACTGATTTGATTTAATTTCACTTATTTAAATTAACGACGCTTTAATTTCAATTTAAGAAACAGTTGTTTTTTGCTTTTTGAGAATTAAAAAGTAGCAAAAACAAGAATTAGAAAGTATTTGTGTACACTCTTTTTTCGGAAGATGGTGAATTATTTGCCGAAACAGTTTTTGTGAATATTATATTTGCTCAGGATTCAAAACGTTGCGTTCACTAAAAGTATGTATACAAGAGCTGTAGCCTACAACAATTAATTGTAAAATTATTATTTCAGTTTAATTTACACTGCTTTTTGCGAGAAAACAAAATAGGCCTATATATTTTATTAAATATTCATTTTTATTAAGGGGGCGCTTACCCTGC
This sequence comes from Philaenus spumarius, assembly GCA_018207615.1. NCBI lineage: Eukaryota > Metazoa > Arthropoda > Insecta > Hemiptera > Aphrophoridae > Philaenus > Philaenus spumarius. Next base: position 1,246,852 of record JAGFPH010000011.1, on the reverse strand, counting down.
CGCCATATTGAATCTGATTCCCATAAGAGCCATGCTACAGAATAAGTCATTTTTTCCGTTAATTCATGGAATAAATTTAAAATTTTGGTTTCATTTTGAAGTACTATCATATGCGGATGTTGATTGCCGAATACATTTTCAAAACCGGTGTTATTGTTTTCATAAACGTATGATATAAATAGTAAAAAATAGTAAACTTTATTAATTTTTTACTCAGTTGCAAAAAGAGATATTGCAAAAAACTTTAGCAATCAACACCCACAATCTATTTTACTTTAAGAAAAAAAATACAGCTTTCGTTTTTTGCCAAAAACAACACAAAAATATGCTTAATAATGAAGGTATGTTTTGGTTATTTAACATTGAAATTGGTACCCAACTTCGCCGTTTTGAATGTAGAGAGCCGAGCCTTAATATGTAGATTTTATTCTGACTTCGTATATTTATCTGAATCTTTACATCTTCCTTGTCGCACATATATTCTCAATTCTTCAATTTAGAGCTATAAATTAAATAAATGCTCGATATATCGACAGAACACATGACTGCGTCTTACAAAGCTCCTTGTTATATCGATAGTCGACGCAGACTGATTGCTATCCGCCAGTTTCAAAGGGAGACTCCTTCATTCCAACTCTGTTAAATTCTTCCACATCAATGGACCGTTTATAAATTTCTTTGCCATCTTGGAACGTATTTCCGGAACGAAAAGAGCGGTGGTTTGGACTCGCTTCCGTTCAGTTTACTGGAAAAGTGTAAAGTAAAAAGGAAAAAAAGAAATTTGATGGCTTTAAGAGACCTTAAAGAAAACTAATAATAGGTTAAAATAAAAGTAAATTATGTTATTTTTTATGTGAATTAATTACACATTATCTCTCAGCTTATAATGAAAACTATACAGGAAAACTCTCTGCAAGTTGACGCTTTTGACTTTCGATAATTCATCAACACATCTATACCTTAACCTATTAGTAGAGAAATCCCGTCGGATTACTTTATAGCTTTTAGTACTGCCTGTCTATATGAACAGATATTGATTTTTCTATTATCGTATACAGCTACCTCTTCTAGTCTGACACATTGGTAATGTACAATGCCATTATTTGGAACACATATAAATACCTAGTTCAAGCTTACACTCCAGCACCCGAATAACTTGTGTCGCACATTTTTTAACCATCCGTGTTCAATAAATGACGACTTGCGCCTTTATTAAGACAATGAAAAAATTTATTACATGTATTTTTTCCGATTTGTGAAATAATGATTTATGTAACATTCTTAATACAATTTGAATAATGTTTGTATGGTAGTACTAACCTTCAATGACCCTTATACTCCTTCGCCTTGTTTACTGTCTGACTAGTTTAGACATTACTAATGACATTTACGAATACGAATACTTAACAAAAACTATCACATATATATTATAGAACACAATGACTGTGAGTTATCGCAAACACGTACGCCTTGTGACAGCCCACAGTCATTGTGTTCTTAATGTAATAGTTTTTGATAAGTATTAGTCTTCGTAAATGACATTTGTAATGTCTAAACTTGTCAGACAGTAAACAAGACGAAGGAGTATAAAGGATCGTTTGAAGGTTAGTACTACTTTACAAATATGTATCAATGATCCAGGAAAGTAGGTAAATATAAACATGTATAATTGAATAATGTTGTACATCATAATAAATTTTAAGATGTATTTATTGGTTGTAATAAAAAATAAACCAAACATTGAGTAACAATGATTAATGGTTTGATACACTAATTATACACAAAAAGTTACAGACTACTCGTTTTGGAGAGCCACAAAGGGAATTAAAAGACCTATAGTGCAAATACGCCCCAATCAGAAAAGAGGACGGATCTGGGGACAGAAGCGCTAAAGAAAATCAGATTTGTTCTTACGGTTTCTTGAAGAAACCTTTCCAACAGACAAACGTTACACGAAAATATAGAAGCACACAGGAAAAGCGATAGGCAAGAATTAAAACCAGTAACAATATAAGAGTTGCTTAGGTGAAATAACATATTATATTGATGCGAAAAAAGCTCCTGGTTATGACCTAATCACAGGGAGAGTAAATAAAGAAACCTGAGAAAATAATTCAAAACTGATACACGTTAACAGTGCAATATTTAAATTGAAAGACGTACCAAGAGAGTGGATTGTTGCAGAGTTCATCATGATTTCGACCATGAAAACGACCACATGAAAGAGACTCATACAGGCCAATATCCCTGTTGCCTGTTATTTTAAAAATATTTAAAATTCTCTTGCTGAAGAGAACCAAGATAATAATAGAACAAAATAATCTTGTTCAGACGCTTTCATTTTATTTTAGACATCAATTTGGTTTTAGAGAAAAACACACTTAACTATGCAGCAAGCGCATATACTGGTTATTGTAATTCAAGATTCCATTGAAAATAAGACACCATGCTCAGCTATCTCCTTGGATGTAGCCCAAGAGTTTGACAAAGTTTGGCATGCGGGCTTGGAGAACAAGTTGCAAAAGGATTTTCCTGATCAGTTTTATAAAATATTGAAATCTTACTTAGCTGATCGGTTACTTTCGTGGCAAGTGTAAGGAGGAGTATTCTGATCTCAAGAAAATTCCAACTGGCGTTCCGCAAGGAAGTGTTTTGGGACCCGTACTGTATCTGCTCTTTACAGAAGATATTCCAGAGTCTGACAAAGCTTATGTGACAACGTTTGCGGATGATACTGCTATAATGGCTGTCGGGTATTCTGTAGAAGCCAAAAATACATTACAAAGCTCCATTAATGCAGTGAGTAACTGGACAAAAAGGTGGAGAATAAAATTTAATGAGAAATAATTATGAGAAGCGTTTTAAGTGTTTGAGTTCTGATGACGCCTGAATAACAAGGTGAAACAGCTGTAAACTCATTAAAACAACCATAAGTGATGGCTAAGGTAAGTATAAAATTAATATTTTATATATTAATAGCATATCTGACATGGCTACACATACATTAATGTATATATTAGACTGTGTGCATAAATAGACTACAAATTTGTAATTTAAAAAGTGATAAATTATTACATTTGCATTTTAAACAGGACAACATATTTTCTGAGATTAATTAAATTATTTGAAAACAGGAAATCGATTATTGTTACCTAGATGTAAACAAATATAAATTACGGAGCAAAAGATGGTAAATTTTAAATATAAGTATTTTTTTGACCCAGAGACCAAAATTAAAAATAAATATCTATAGTATGTGTGTATACGAAACTTGGTCTGTAGGTGTATTTTGACAACCTGAAAAAAAACTGGAAACGAAAAAAATTTTTTAAAAGCTTGGCGGCTAGTGCAGCTGATACATAAACAAGTACATAAATAAGTATTGCATTATACACATTACACATGCCGCCAAGGTTTAAATTTTTTTTTTCGTTTCCAGTTTTTTTTTTCAGGTTTCGGTGTTTGAAAAGTTTTCAGTTTCAGGTTCAGTGAATGGGTGGAGGAAATGAAGGGGAGAGGTGTGAAAGGGATTGTAGATTGTAGATGTAAAAGTAGCTTGGCCGTTTCATTTGATATCATTGTACTTTGTGGTTTTTCTCATTTAAAAAAAAATTTCTCTTATACACCTTTTTTTTGTGATTGAATGATTTTATTTTTACTTTTTTTTAAGGTTGGCGTTTTTTTTACTTTTTTAAAGTTTTTTTTCGGTTTTATATCACATGTTTTTTTTTAATAAAAATATTTATTATTATGCGTCAAAATACACCTACAGACCAAGTTTCGTCGAAATAAAAATCAAAATCCGTTTGGTAGTTTTCTATAATCAACTAGCTGGAAGCCGATCTACGATCTGGTTATGATCCCATCAGCTAAACTCTAGCTTTGTTTTCTATCCCCGATAAAGCAAATTATAAAATTATCTTTAAATATTATTTTATTAAAATATTTTAATAAATATATTTAATTGATATGTTTTTATCGATTGACTATTTAAAAAAAAAAAAAAAATTATTTATTTTTTAAAAGTATATATAGGTATGTAGTGATAAACATACTCAATGTACAGTATTAAACATCATGGAAACTGCAAAGTATGTTAGGTTTGTGTTTAAATATTGTAAATGTATTTAAACATTGTTGTTTGTTTATAGTTTAACGTACCCTAAATGAGTGTAAATACCATATAGCAATTTTTGTAGGTTAGGCCTATAACATTTCACAACTTAATAAAGGGTAAGTTTTAGAAGCTGCTGTTGTTTAACGTCTGTGTTATATGATATTTATTAGTTGCTATGGTATCTACTGATACACATTAGGCCTACCACACAACTTTAAAGGAAACATCTGATTATGGTACTGGCATTGAAAACATTTATTCATCAGCTGTGCTGTGTATTTTAAATGGACAAATTATGCATCAGGTGAGCTGTGTATTTTAAATGGACAAATTTTACTTTTTAATTTGAGAAAAAGATGTAGAAAACGAGTTTTCCGATAATTTTCAATAAGTCCAACTGACTTTTTGGGTAACAAATAACTTATGTACCAAATTACAAGGGAATCCTTAGAGCCGTTTTCAAAATTAAATTCTGCAAAAACATACAATTATTGCTCATTTAAGAATATAAGATATGAGATTTATCGGCTAGCTGGAAGCCGATCTACGATTTGGTTATAATCCCATCAGCTAAACTCTAGCTTTGTTTTATATCCCCGATAAAGCAAATTATAAAATTATCTTTAAAGATTATTTTATTAAAATCTATATATATAAAAATGAATTGCTGTTCGTTAGTCTCGCTAAAACTCGAGAACGGCTGGACCGATTTGGCTATTTCTGGTCTTAAAATGTTTGTAGTAGTTAGTAGTTCATAGAAGGTTTATACGTAAAGAAAAGTTTGAAAAGTTTCCCGAAAAATGTTCACATTTGGAAGAAACTGAACAGCATTTATTGTATGAACTCAAAACCATAAGTCACAAAAACAGCTGTTCGTATAAAAAGCTTATGTTTGTTTACATGTATTACCATAGCAACATTACTTAGCAAATTTATAATCAAAAAGATAAATAATAAATTTATCAAAAACTTATTTAAAAAAAATATTCTTCAAAACCAACAGCTTTTTAAGGATAGATTGAAAAACTATAAACAAACACAAATAAAAATGCTTACAGAATTATAATTCAACTCAAACATTGGTTATTAAATATCTATATAGGCTTACATAGAGATATGCTGCTTAAAATATTGTTTATATAAAATATATCATAACTATGAAGTTTTTAATACTTTTAAAAACATATTTTCGCTATCAATAATAATAATAACAAACAAATTATTTGACACCATGCATACACGAGTTTAAACATATTTTATTGAAAACTAAACAAACCATCTGAATTAAACTAAAATATCACATTCGTAGCTTTATTTTGATATAATATACCGGTACTGTATATTGTATATTTAAATACTAACAATCTTATACTAATTAGGCCTATACATTTAAAATTACAAACTCTATTTGAACCAGTTTGTTACATCCTAAATTAACGCGGATGTTACAAAGTGATTCAAATATCTTTTCTACGACCCCCAGCTAATTTAAACCCTCGCTAAGAAAGGGTTAAAAGAAATTCGAAATTTTAGGGTGGTTTGGGGAGGAGGGTCAAAGTTACTAAAAATCCCTATAAGAACGAATTGGAATGAAATTTGGTACGTAGCTTCCTCTAAGGCCGTAGGTGCTCGCAACATTGTCAATGAAATTAAGTGAAAGTCAAACTTATTAAAAACTATAAATTAAAACAATATTATTTAAAGCTTTTTCATGTTAGATAGTAGTTTACAGGAATACAATTTTCAGTGCTTTCTTAAATAGCGTAAAAATTTTTTTATGACCACAGTAGGATACGCACGGGTATTCAACGAACACTTAAAAAGAATACAATTACGTCAAAAAGACTGAAAATACTAACAACCACGGGCTACGCTGTACGGGTCAGCTAGTATTTTAATAAATATGTTTAACACATTAGGCCTACCACACAACTTTAAAGGAAACATCTGATTATGGTACTGGCATTGAAAACATTTATGCATCAGCTGTGCTGTGTATTTTAAATGGACAAATTATGCATCAGCTGTGCTGTGTATTTTAAATGGATAAATTTTACTTTTTAATTTGAGAAAAAGATGTAGAAAACGAGTTTTCCGGTAATTTTCAATAAGTCCAACTGACTTTTTGGGTAACAAATAACTTATGTACCAAATTACAAGGGAATCCTTAGAGCCGTTTTCGAAATTAAATTCTGCAAAAACATACAATTATTGCTCATTTAATAATATAAGATAAGATATGAGACCTCCAATCATCTGTTCTGCATAGTATTTTCAACGCGTAATATCTCCGCGAATTTTAAACCTACAACATTCTTCTTGGTCTCATTCGAAAGGTATTCTTTCAGACAACAAATTTCATATATCGATATATATCGATCAATCATATCGATATTATCGATATTATCGATTGGGGCCATATCGAAATCTTTAGACACGGCTATAGCCTCCCCATATGAACGGATTTTGCTGAAATTTGGTATGGAGATCACGTTTGCATTGCAGAAGTGCCTTTTGTATGTTAAATCTCTTGACCCAAACTTTTTGAGCACTTTGAGGGGGTTAAAAATTTTGAAATTGCGATAAAACGGGTCAAATGACGTTTTTTCGAAAAGATTTTATTTTCCATATTGTTTTTTCGTCGAAATACACCTACATACCAAGTTTCATCGATATCCGTTCGGTAGTTCCTTTGTTTTAATATGTATAGCTGAAGGATAAGAAGATTA
>JAGFPH010000011.1:1187550-1234705 GCA_018207615.1 Philaenus spumarius | reverse complement strand
TAGGAGTTGATGACTATCATATATTATGTGTTTTTCTATCAATTTTAAACGTACCAGACAACGAAATATCAATGAGTATAATTTCTAGTATTTTAACTCCACCTGAAGTGTCATCCGTTTATCCCACAATATCATTTCGCGTACATAAAACTACCTCGGGAACACGAGGGTTGATAGAAACAACCCCTGTTTATCAGTAACACGGTTTGGTCAGTTCCGGGAATGAGGGTGCTGATCAGGGTAGATTTATAGCGTTTAAGGGTCTTAGGCCAACGCTTCCATCCCGTCACTCTAAAGAATTTGTGGGGTAACTTTTACCCTACGTTCGGAAAACGTGTAAACACTGAAAAGTAATACATTTTATTCCACGATATCGGCATGGTGGGTGCGTCAGAATACATTGATTGTGAAACTGCGTTTGTAAATAGCACAGGCCTAGTCAATTTTTAAGAAACACAATATTGGAAAAGAAATAGTTCATTCGATTTCAAATAAGATATAAAACCAGCTCTGGTACTGTAGACAAATACAGTGTTTGGGACTCCTTCCCTCGATGCATTGCTTTTTCGCTATAATTATTGTTTTTAAGTTAATCTTTTGTAAACTGTAATACAGTAATGTTACTTAGGGATTATTCGTAACTACTTTCATTATTAATAAAACAGGTCCACAGTTTATAAAATAATACGACATTGAAGACAAACAAATGTATTAAAGAAATCTATGTAACCAAAGATGTTTTATAACCTCAAAATTGTAATATTAGAGTTTCCTCCCATTTGAAGTTAGAACGATTAAAAATTTAATTTAATGATTTGGTAGATAATATGTGAAGTTAAACAATATTGTAATTATAATGCCAAGCTAAAAAATAAAAGAAGTAAAATGTACTCACAAAACATGTTAAGCGAACGTACGTGAGTAACATATAATATAACAGCTGATTTCACAAATCATCTGTAAACCCAGTGTAGATTATAGTTTGGGGTTAAGTTTACAACTTCAATCTTTATAATTTCTTGTGAAGTTGATTTTTTTTATATGAGTTATAGAACTAATGAATACTATATACGTTATAATATTTGCTTTGAGGCTATAAATTATATATAAATACAACCTTTTATCATCAATATATTTGTTTATACAAATTTAAAGAAGAAATAGGCCTACCTATTCGTTTAACAGCTGATTTCACCCATCATCTGTAATACTTAAACAAATCCAGTGTATATTATAGTTTGGGGTTATGTTTAGATGGGCCTAGATAAGTAGGCCTTAATGTTGTTTGTAAATAGTTTTTTTTTTTTAAATTGTGCATTCTAATGTGTATCTAATTAAACAGCCTGTGATTTTTCACGAGGGTTTACTAGAAAAACATAAAAGTAACAACTTTACCTATTTTAATAAGAACAAATATAACTAAAAACCAATTTATAATCGTATGACCACTACTTATGCTGCGTCAAATACCATCATAAAAATGCGCATCGCATATGGCTAGCTCGCCGCAGTCAACTAATCTGTGGTGAGGCGAAAATTTCTATTGTAACAAAACTGGTTATAGATAAAGACATGCCCTGGCTGGCTTATAAATATGTGTATTGCCAAATTTCATCCGCTTAGTTTTTACAAATCAAAACAGTTTCGAAAGCATGAGACTAAAGCGTACCTAAACAGTCATGTGTTTTAATCATTGAATAAGCATAATGAAACTTCACTAATTTTACTCGGAAAACAATTCTTAATTTATCCAATTTGTCAAAATCGAAATGGTAGTTTTCGAGTTAAATTAAACAGACAGGTGAAAATTCTAATAACCTCCAAAATTACTTATATTTTTAAACGGTAATGCTTTCCAAATTTTAGCTTTAACTTTTCTGGTAATGTTGAGCTTTCTAGAAAATATGCCATCAAAATTTTAAAGCTCATTTAAAGATTTTTTTTGTTTTATGTATTGGTAATATGGATACTTTAAGTTTTGGTTTGTTGTATTTTATGAGAGAATTTACTTTTACCATCCCAAAAAATGTTTCTAAACAAATCATATGCAGCAATACTAACAGTTCTAAAAACATAAACCGCCTCCGACCTTAACTCGGGCCCAACGAACGTGGTTCAGACGTTAAAAAAACCAGACCCATAAATCTTAATTACTAACTTACGTACGAATTATGAATGACATAACCCATCCCATATATAACAGAAATAGAATATAGCGTCCAAGTTGCCTTTAGAAGCTTGTTGCTCCGCCATTGTGTTTATGCAGATACCACAGTAGAATACATCAACTGTCCACAAGACAGGAGATACCCTGTACCACTTACTTAGCAAAACAATGAAAGCTTTGTTATGATGGATGTCCTTAATGTAATTTCAGGTAAACAATAGCGAATCGTAATTTATTATTTATTCGTTTCTTTAATTTACTTGTTGTTGTTGTGTAAACCTCCACTCCATCGTGAAATGGATCGTTTTAATATCTTTCTTTGAAGGTTCTTTTGTTTTCCAGGGTAATTTATTACGCTGGTAATAAGTGTCTGGAGTGGTGAGGAATAATGTTTTGAGTGTTTTTAAAACAAAATTGCTGAACGTTTCGTGATTCATTGAATTATTTTCATATTAATTGCATTGGGCATCCTCACACTCATATTATCATTAAGGTTTTATTTTATCTCCGCCATTTTGAACTTAAGTATCCTGGGGTGCGAGCTTCGCTCGATAATGGCCTGTACCGTGATATTTCAAGTATAGGCCTAACAATTTGAAACGCTATCCGTCTTGATCTGGTTCTCAGAACAACAGCTTTTTTTTTTTACTTTGCGGTATTTTTTCGTTGCTTAATTATGAAATAAAAATAAAGTTAAACGAAACAACCGCCCATGTCATTTACATGGCTATCGAGTCGAAAGCAGTAATTATCACGGTGAAGAGGAGTTCCTTGTTAAATCATGCTCAACTGAGTCCCATTTGCATTTACATAAATACTTATGTACAATTATTGTATTGTAAGTTGGGAGCATAGAGTGTTAATTAAACAAATTTCTCTCCTCTCCTTTTTTCGCTGCTGACAGAAATTGTTATTTTCTTCTTCAGATAACTGTTCAGTCAGAGCATGAGATTGCATTATACCATTTATTTCGTTTATTTTTTATCATAAAATTGTTTGCAAGGTCTCATTTTAAGCACAGTCACAATACGCATCCGTTTTGAAATTTACATTTTTTTTAAATGCTTTTGATTTGTTATGTAATTGATATTTTGTAAGTACAAAGTTTGAATTTTTTCCTAACACAATAAAAAATTAATAATGAAAAATAATTTGCAAGCCTGATCCGAAATAAGGCGGTATGTTCAGAATTTAATTTTATTGTAAAACACTCGGAACAAAAAGTGGTGCAATATTCCGAAGTGAATTCTATCGATTTTTATATTATTTTAATTTAAATACTGAACGGGAAAGACGGGAAAGTTGTTTTTTCTTTCTTGACACAACATTTTTAGTTCTAAAGACGGGCTATGTAGTTTTATAAGAGCACATTTCTAGTTCTAAAGAAGGCTTATGTAGTTTTATAAGAGCCCATTTCTAGTTCTAAAGGCGGCTTATGTAGTTTTATAAGAGCACATTTCTAGTTCTATAGACGGCTTATGTAGTTTTATAAGAGCCCATTTAAGGCGGCTTATGTAGTTTTAATTGCAGATTTCTTTAATGTTTAGTTTAAAATGATTACTTACCGACTTGACCGACTGGTTTGAAAAACATAAAGACAAATCTCTGTTTCATCAACTAACCCATAGACCGTTCCCTTCTATGTTGCTTTTTTAGTCTAATTTAAGCTATTAGTCTAATTTAATTCTATATTACTTAAGATCTAATTAACTCAACCTATTTTTATTTCAAGCCTATACTTACAGTTTTCAGGCTACACAATGTAATTTTAATGTTTAGATTTTTAAATATTTTGTGTTACATTTGAGTTGTAATCTGATGAAATATTTTAATCGCTTTAATAAAATATTTACTTATAACAATGTATTTGTATTTTTAAAATTATTTCTCTCATCGTCCAGCATTAAGTACAAAATTTTAACCACCCAAAAATATATTTTTTTTTTTATTTTACATTGTTATTGTTTAAATTTGTTTGCGTATTCTTATTAAAATTCACAAAACTATGGACAGTTGAAGTTGAATGAGACAAAATAAAGTTGGGGTCGAAATTTAGGCCTCTCGTTAAATATAAACCAAATACCGTTCCTTCTCATTTAAATGTAAGTACATTTTGATGACAAAAAATAAAATAAAACGAACAATTTTCAACAGAAATGAAATATAAACATTATCAGCAACTGTGTGGGCTTAAAAAGAGTATCTTCTTTCTTTGCAGACTAATATAACCATACGCCATTACAATATCGCTTTGCTCCGTCGTATCGGACCTCAATATGGGTTCTTTAATAAGTTCCTGGTTTTGTACAATCTGCAAACTTCGCTTTCTCGATCATTTAGATTGAATTGCATTCTATAAAATCCTCTATCCTTTCTTGAATAATTTAATGCACCACATTTGTGTAACCGATTTTTCACGTTTATCCTAAAATGTATTTGTAAATTCTTTTACGTTCATGAGAAAGAGGAAATTTCTTTCTCTCTATCTTTTTATCTATATCTTTCTCTCCAAACTCCCTTTGTGGAATGCACATGTATTCTTTATATACATTACTTTGAGAAACCCCTGCGTGCTCCGCGTGCCAACCCCGTTAGAACCTTCTATGCACATAATCATAAAGGTATAGGATTAATAATAACCCCAAAACTGAGATGGTAAATAATGTTAAATGTTCAAATCAAATTATTTTTGTATATTTTGTAAAAGCATTTACAATAAAGGTTAAAAGAACCAGCAAGGTCTACACTAATAAAAACCTAACCTAAAAGTTAGGAATACAAATAATTGCTTCAAAATTTGAAATCAGCTGTTAATGGAAATATTAGAGCAAAACAGATGTTTTATCTGTTATTTTATTCAATTGTTGCTATGGTAATGAATGTAAATACATTCAAGAAATAGGTGTTGGTTCATCAGTCTAGGCCTAACCTAAGAATGTTTTCCGACTAAATTTACACGTATTGAAATAAAAAATGTTTTTTTTATAAAATTGAACTATAGCCTATGTTACTCAGGGATAGAGTAGCTTTGTATTAGTAAAAATATTTTTGCAATCGGTTCAGTAGTTCCAGAGATTACCCCCTAAATACTAACAAACAAACAAACAAACGAATTGTACCTTTTTATAATATTAGTATAGGTGAAACAGTGTCGAAAATGTGTTTTGAAGTTGTAACGATTATATAATGAAGGTGTTACCAAGACAATCTGTTTTATATTGTTTGCAATATTTTAGAATGCTTTTGGAACGGGTGCAGCTAAATATCATGGTTACATGTGGTTTATTTTAACATTTAAAAGATTTTTAGAAAACAAATTTTAGTTTCAATCAACTTTCTGGTTTTAAAATTATTTTCTTATAATGAACTGATCTTATATTTACAATTTTTACTCGGACATTTGATATTATTTGTGTATACAGAAAATAGTACAAAACGTTTCGGGGGTATAAATTAACTCTTCTTATCAAGTAAAAAATTAAAGCTAACATATTTAATATAAAAACTAAAGGGAACATACACCTAGAAGACAAATCCTAAGTTTTACCTAAAAATAAAGAAACAAATAAGGATACAAACGATCCCAGAACTAGAATACTAGAACTGAAATGTCAAGAAAACTTAAAAAGTAAATTAATACAAACAGAATGAGAGAAAACACTCTACAAACGACGTTTTTTATTTTATTTATACACAAATGATGGCAAATGTCCGAACAAAACATAGTTTGTTTTAAAATACAAGCAATTGTTGCAATGAATCCCCAATCTGTAACTTCCCCTAAACAGGAGGTTTCTGAACTCTCTACAATTAGACTTAGGTTTTGTTTCTGGGCCAAAGACAATTCCCAATATAATTATAAAAATTTCAGAAATTGCTTAGTTTTTCACACTAAAATCTTTTTCCACTTGTCCATTTTTATCTTATAAACTAGGGGATCTGCCCCTGGACGCTTCGCTTCGCTCGCAGTTGGAAAATTCTCTAAAGGCTCTCGCTAATCTTTGGCTCGTTTGTACCTGGGTGACTGAGCATAAATCAGCTGTTTTATTTGGCGGCTGACTCAAACTCATTAAACATTATCTCCATAAGATTAACATGGGAAATTTGAAGGCTTGTGAGAAGGAGCTCCTTCTCGGGTCAATAGCGGCTAAACGGATGAGCGGATCTTTAATCTGATAGAAATCGTTAGTTTGAAATTTATATTCTACAACTTTTGTATGTAACATTTTTTGCTATCTCTTACTGTTTTCTTACAAAACGCGCTCAAAGTGGACATTTTTTTAAAATTTAACTTTTCTCGCCCGAAAAGTCCCTTAAAAAATATTAACTTCTGGAAATTTTATTAAAAGGGGTACGATTACGGGAAGTACCTCATAGTTTACGTCAGTGAATCAACCAGTGAACCTTCCTAGATTTATATTAAGTAGAAAGACGTTGGGCGGAGCCTCCCTTCTCGGATGAATAGTGGCTAAATGGATGATTGGATCTTGAATTTGACGGAAAATCAGTTAGTTTGAAATTTAATTTTATACAACTTTTGTATTTAAGATTTTTTGTTACCTCTTACCGTTTTCTTACAAATAGCGCTCAAAGTGAGAAAATGAAAAAAATGAAAAATCTACAAAATCTTTCCCTTCCAAAAGGTGCTTCCAAAATTTTAAAATGTTAACTTCTGGCAATTGTTCTAAAATTTTCTCATCGAGAGCTTTAATTCAAGTATACGGTTTAGGGGGGAGGAGGGGTGGTCCGATTACGGGAAGTGCCTCATAGTTCATGTCAGTGAATCAGTGAACCAGTCTAGTTTTATATAAGTAGATGTATTGATATACTAAGTTTAAATTTTGCATAGAATTTTATAGAACAAAAGCCAAACTACAAAATAATATATTTTTTTAATCACCTAATTAAAACTTTAATCACCCGTTTAAAACTTTAAAAAAATAAATACATAGCTTCTTGGCACATAACCAAAATATTTTTCACTTTTTTGTTCATAATTTGACCTATGAAGTAGTATATTTTATTTTTCATTAAGAAAATAAACCATGTTTTGTCCATTGTAAAATGAGTGTAAAGTTTATGGTTTTTGAGGTATTCAACATTGAAGATTTTAAATGGACATTACTTCAATTGGGTGATGGGAAATTGGATTTTAATTTTTACCCTATAATAGACACTAGGTTAGTTAGGTTAAATCGGAAACTATTGAATCCTATTTGTTTCTGGATCAATTTTCTACCGGATCAACCAAAACTAGTAGTTCTCGAGACAAACATCTGCCTTTTAATTTGTCTCCAACACTACAAACCCTTATCTGGAAGGACATTGTTTACTTTTTCGCCGACTTAATTAATATTTCTGCCCCTCTCTCTCTCTCTCCTTTTAATCACGTTCGAACGTAACACTTATAAAAGTAATAAAGCTTACAAAAAGGGAAAGGGTGGTTGTACTTCTTCGTTATTACAGGAAGACAAATTCTAGACCCTGCAAGAGCTTTGATGGACGAAGTTGTTTCTGAATTGGATTTAATTAATTAAAAGACATTCTTGAAATCAGATATGAAAGACCGAAGAATAAGGGTGATATCGTAAGGGTGGCACGGGTGCATTTCCCTAATTATCTTTACAAATTACTGTCGATTTTTTTAAAACAAGACGTAAGAGGGCTGGTAAATGTGTTTGCATTCGAAAAATCTTTCTTCGTACTGTAATAAGAAGTGAAACTCATCAAGGAAATACGGTTTTGAAAGAAAACAAATAAATAGGTTGTGGTCAGGAACAGAATTACTACAAGTATCTTCTGTAGTGCAATTAACTAACAATTAGGAGGAAACCCTGCGTCTTTATTCTGTCTATCGGTCGGTCTGCCAGTCTATTTCCTTAACGGTATGACTGTCTATTTTCCATTCAGACTATCTTGGCCTCGGTCTGTACGTCTTTATTTTAGCATCTTTCTTTCTATTATTTTATTATATGCGTACTCTTTTTTCATGTTTATCGTCTTATTTGTCATAATTATATTCTATCAGCCTTAGGCATACAAAGCTCGAGTTTTTACTCCCACCCCATTATGCAAAATACAAATAATGACAATGTATTAAACAAAGCCTTTCTTATATTATACAAATTGTCATTATACGTTTTAAAAAATATTATAAACAGGTGTATAGCTTCTTCCGCACGGTTGTATTTTACACAAAACTTTTAAAATCTATATACTTTTTTTTAAATTCCTGCTTTTTATTCACTCACTTCATAAAGTTAGTACTTAACCGATTTTGATGATTCTTTTTTTACTTTCTCCACCCTATACGTAGTATATGGAGAAAGTATTGTTTTCGTAAAAACGTTCGAATTTGAATTTTCAGTTGAATTATCTGTTTTGGTGCTCCCAGAACCCCAAAAAATTGTTTAGTGCAATTATCTGTGTTGGTGCTCCCTGAACCCAAAAATATTTTTAGTGGAATTTTTTGTTTTGGTGCTCCCTGAACCCAAAAAAGTGTTTTTAACGTGGTGTCTGTCTGTCAGTGTGTCAGTATGTATACACGACCAGAGGGGACACTATTGGTCCAATTTTCATGAAATTTGGTATGTAGGTACTAAACCCTAATATCTCCAGGCGTTTTTTTCATTTTTTGGAATTTTTAATTTTTAAGGGTAATTTACCCCTAAAAACCAATAAAAAACGACAAAAATGCAAATTTCTCAAAAACGGCTCTAACGATTTTGATCAAATTTTCAGTATTTATAGTGCTTAAGATGCCAAACAAAATGACACCATCCGCTTTTATCAAAACTTCGGCGTTTCATAACTATGGGGAAATGTTAAAAAATAAACAAGTTTATGTTGTCAATCTAGCATCACGGCAACGGCCGCAAGGGATAGCACAACGGTAGAGAAGACGGCCAGTAATTCAAAGGTCGCGCGATCGAATCCCGCCTGGGACAATAACTTTTTTATACGATTGACGTAGGTAGAATATTATTTTTTTGTTTTGTTCTAAAAAGTAGTAAATAAAATGATTAAAAACAATATTATTTTGACTACAGTAAGTTGGGAGAAAGTTTGTGTCAGTTAACTGATACCGTTTATTATTTAAAAGATAATTTCAAGTTCTAAATCACTGTGAAGCTAAATATTTGATTTACGCTTTTATTTTGGTTACATTCCGAGTTTTAAAATTGCATCAGTATGCTACAACTAAATTAATATGGATTTTTTTTCTAAACAGCTGATAAATAATTGAGTTTCAAATAAATAAGTTATTTACTTTCAACTGTCAACATATGATTTAGGTTAGGTTATTTTTTATGTTTTTAATGTCTGATTTGTTGCTGTGTATGTTAGTGTATAATTGAACTATGAAGTTTTTTTTAGGCTTTTTATTTTTGTCATCCCTGATAATAAATGAAAGTAATATTGTTAAGATACGTGGAGATGGTAATTGAATTGAGAAGTTGAAAACTTTTAATAAATTTAAAAGGTGAAAAACAAGTTGAATGTAGTTACTTTACATCAAATTGGTTGAATGTCGACCACAGGAGATACTCGTATACTTTAAAAGGCTGCTTTGAAAAACAACATTATTCTGGCTACCTAAATTTCCATTGAACTGCAAAATGTTTAACCAATACGATATTATTATTATTTTTAATATGTTCATTAGGTTAGCTGTCTTAATCTAAAGTCATTATATTATAAATAATAACAAAACCTTAAACTACATTTATAACCTGTTTTTCTTGAATTAGTAAACACAAATTTGCTGAAGTAAATTTTATATTTTGTTTCAGGTAATAAACACTGTTTTCTCAAAGAGAGCTGCCTGAAAGGTTTGACAAATAATAACTACTTATTATTTAGAGGTTTTATAAGCATTTCTTTCAAAAACTATTTGAATGGTAGCTATGACCAAATATTAATGCACGTAGATCATTTCATTTCGATTTAGATACGTTTGGTTTTTGGCTTCAGAATCAAACCAAATGTTGATATGATTGAATCTACTACTATTCAAGATTGTATTTTGTTGATTTGGATTTATTTTTTTATTATTATTTTGTTAGTATTCATAACTTTTTAATAGAATGTTCTTCTGTGTTAATCCCTGTCTATGTTGAATTATAGAAAAATAAAATTTAATTTATTTAGGCTATATATAGAAAAAGTAAAATTAAAATTGATAAATAAGAATTTATGACATTAAAATACGGATATTTTATAATGTAATGCGAATTAACCTACTTATCAGTAGTCTACGAACTTACCGCATTGATAGCTGTTCCTGCGATTTCTTACGCCCAAACATACTGTGAAAATTTAAACTCCGTTGTGCATTAGGTATAATAGCCTATTATTAATCTTAAATAACATCCATACACATAGTAAAATCGTCTTATTCCTTACAACATGTCTGTTTAGAACAAAGTCAAATTATATCTGCATCTGTCAGACAGACAAAACAATAAATATTTTGGAAAGCATTTCAAAGTTAAACGATAGAATATAGCATTTTTAAGAGTGTAAAATGCCAGGACGAAACGGTTCAAACTTCTGCACTATTACGAACCTTTCATAGATTTTTTTACGAAAAACTTTAGTAATTTGCATGAAGTTGGTCGTGAACATCTAAATGATTAATCGTTGATTACAAAAATTTAAAGTTATACAATTTTCTTAACCCTCCAGTCCTATCGCAGCTGACTGAAAGACTGTGAGTCCGCATAGTTATTTTCAAGTTTTTTCGTATTAGAGTGTTGTGTATGTGCGTTTTAGATTATTTAGATAAATAATGTGCGCATCATATACATAATTAGTTTATTATACTACGACCTTAAGATTTCATCTCGATTGAGACAGCAGTGTTTGCTTCGTATATAACAAAACATTGATTACAGCTATGTTTAGAAATGAGAAAAATACAACTAGAGGTCATCTTCGGATTTTCTACATTTACCTTGTCCACAGAGTCCGAAGAAGAGTTTACGTGCTCAATGCCAAAATCGTAATATTACAAACAATAAGCCAACCCTGCCAAACAGACCAATGGGGTAGTGTTGTAAGGTGTTAAGCTCTCTGTTACGTTAGCTTCATCACTGGCAAAAAGAAATACCAAAGTGCGGACTAATAGTCCGCGGGGCCTGCAACGAAAGGTTAAAGATATTTGCTTATAAACAAGATTTCATAAATTTACTGAAATTACTTGAACAAAATACATTATCGGTATGACTTGTATTGTCTACCATTTGTACGAGTACAGTGAGGTTTTCTGCTAAATTAACTGTTGTGTGCACATGGTGAATAAAAAAACTTAAACTGCCATTGGTATGAACGTAAATGCTTAAAAGTTGTATTTTATTCACTCTTGAGCGTCTTACTACAGGCCAGCCGTCTCAAGTTCAAGTCCGCTCACTGAGTTCAATGCAACTAATTGTGAGTGCACACAACTTTAAGGGAATCTTAGGAGAGACAACGTAATACACTTTAAACAATAGCACCTAATTTAAAAAGAAAACAGTGACCTTAACAAAAATTTAGGAGGCAAATACCAAAGTCTTGTCATTTTCTAAAATCTAAAAATTGTACATATTGCTTTTTAGAGCCAGAAACAGTTTAGAATCTTTGTTAAATCTTGTATTTCTTTAATTTTTATATTACTCTAATTTTAACCTTTTACAAAAATGTTGAACTTGTTGATGAAACTAAATCTACTTTAATATTTAACCTTCAGTAATTTCTTTGAACCTATCTGAAAGAGATGCGTGGTTGTGCAATCATTTAACGCGTCACCTAGCTTGCTACTGTAGCGCAGGTAAGGGCCAAGTTGCTGGCGTTTCGGTTCTGATACTGAGCTACTCTCCCGCAACGAGCAAATGACACGCAGTTGTTATCCAATTTTCTTCTACTGTTTTCTTTAAATTTGGCAACATTCTACTTCATTACTTATAAAAAATATATACGTATACATCTAGAACACTGTTAAAAAACCTATATCCGTGTTTATTCAGGTACAGTTCCACCCCTTTCGGAAAGGCGTGTTGATCCAGCTGCACCCTTATTTCGTCGCCGTTCTTGCTTCCTGCTCCACGGCTGACTAAGATTAAGGTGGCTTCCGTTATCGGTCAATAAAGCAGCCCATTAATAATGCACGAATATTTATGGTGTCGTAGAAAGCCGCTGCTAAGGAAAATCATATATTTATAATGTTTTCACGTGTGTTCGCGGCTCGAGGGGAGGGGAGGGGTTGAGGGAGTAAACACGTGCGTGCACGTAGGGATACTAATCGTGCACGTGAAATTATTCCGTCACTTATTGCATTTTGACAGCTGACTCCAAAGTATCGGATGACATAATTATTATGCACACGCTTCCTGATAGGTTAGACAATGATAATTACGTTCTGTTAATTCGAATTGACGGTTATTTCCTCTAGAGACAAAACAGCTGGTTCAGTCGAGTGTTTTAAAAATGAAAGTTGATTTTCAAGGGTGTTGTTAAGTAATTGATTTTCATGACAATTATTGCTAATTGTTTGATAATAAGAACTTTGCGTTATTATAATCGGAAATGAATTTCAAAACATTATAAATGTTGGTTGTGTGTGATTTGTAAAGGTTTGTTTTTAATACATTACCTCTCGACTATTGTCGTTGGCTATTTATACTTATCGCCTCTCTTGTTACTAATTTTTAAAAAATATTTAGAAGATGGTCATGCTTTAATGTGGTACAAATAATATGAAATC
Organism: Philaenus spumarius; assembly: GCA_018207615.1. Lineage (NCBI taxonomy): Eukaryota > Metazoa > Arthropoda > Insecta > Hemiptera > Aphrophoridae > Philaenus > Philaenus spumarius. Next base: position 1,221,794 of record JAGFPH010000011.1, on the reverse strand, counting down.
TAAAAAACTCAGTCATGACCTGATATGCAGGTTGAGTACAAATTAAAGTGTAAAACTTAATGTTTGACCAAATTTAACTATACATAACTGTTTAAAACTTAACTGAAATAACTTAACGTCCATTTTTTTTTTATACAAAATTGTATTGTTTTTAGTTACACGATTCCTGGTTTCCAAGTCACTTTGAATAATAATATATAGGATAATATAATAATAATAGTATTAAATATATTACCTGTTATTGGTCCGTCATGCGACTTATTTTGGTCGTTGTTTTGGAATGTGCCGGACAATTGTAGACCGTGTACATAGTTGAGTGTGCCATAGACCACGCAGTGTACACGATCTATAATTGTCCGGCACAATTAAGTTTTAAAAGTGCTGTAATTGATGTGTGTTTCTGTGTTTTTTAAACGTGTGTTCTGTGTTTTTAATGTGTAATGTGTAAGTGTAACTTGACAAAGGAATTGCGGTCCCGAAACGCGTCGTAACATCCCAACAGGTAATACTTAATAGTATTATTATTATATTATTTTATTGTTTATTCACTTATTTGTAAAGTTCAACCTCATAGTTCTCATTATTTGCATGTGCATCTTCTTGTTCATCAACATTGTATTTTAGCATACAAACTAATTAAATAAAATTATATTAAGTAAAAACTTTATATTATTATTATTTCGGTCTTGTAAATAGCTCCCGGAACTGTAAATTTAAATTCAATATTTTAGTTATAATGAATTGTTAATTTATAGTATACTGGGAGAGACCCCTGCGTGCTCCGCACGCCAACCCCCCGATGGAACCTTCTAAAAACATATGTTTTATTTATAATAAAGGTGTAGGATTAATAATAACCTCAAAAATAAGATGGTAAATAATGTTAAATGTTCAAATCAAATTATTTCGTATTATTTTTAATTTGTAATAAATAACCTGCTTACACGCTTCCTCAGCAAGGGTTATATTAACTAAATTACAAGTGAAAGAAAAAGAATTGAGATTGTTTTCAATGTCGCATGCGAGGTATTCAGTCTATTAATTCATAAATGCAGTAAAACCATACAAGTGAAATAACATCGACTAATATCAGGGATCAAGATAGCTCAGTGGTAGAGTGTTGCCCCGGAAAGGCAAAGGTTCTGGGTTCATATCCCGGTCTTGGTCCATGTTTTTTCACTTGTAATTTAGTTATTTCGTATATTTTATAACAACAGTTATAATAAAGGTTAAAAGAACCAGTAAGGCTCAGATGTACACTTAATAAAAAACCTAACCAAAAAGTTACTCACTATCATCTACACCAAAAAGTTAAAGGAGCGTCTACACCAATTCACGGGGCCAGAACCAATGTTCTGCATTAGCCGTAGCATGGCCAAGAGCGCAGTAAAAAACTGGGCCAGGGAAGAGCAACGCCAGAGATGGAGTAGATTACCTGGGCACATTCAGAGTAAACGACTGATCAAGGGACCAAACGCCAAGCTTACTAAATCCCTAATCAAGTTAAACCGACCACAACTCAAAAGAGTTGTAGAACTCATTACTGGACATGGCCAGTTCAGGAAACACTTAGCAGCAGTGGGAATCCTTGAAGGCGACCAACGCTGTCGGCTTTGTAATCAGGCAGAAGAGTCAGCAAGCCACGTCATATTTGAGTGCGAGATCCTGGAGCGTAGGAGGAGGAGGCTCTTTGGAATCCAGCAACAGGAGACGAAGAAGACACATACTTGGTGGAGAAAATCCTGGACCTCACAAGGGATACAGGCTTCTAACGTGCTAGGCGCGGTATACACAGGGGGCACAATAAACCAAAGGTTGACGTGTAAGGAGGCCTTCTCCAAGGAGGAATCCACCCCAATATAATCTAATCTAATCTACTCACTATGAATTACCGTATGCTATCAATAAATAGGCCTACTATATGTCGTATTTATTTTTAATTAGGATGTAACATAGTTTTTTCTTATTCTTAAATTCCTTAACGCAAGTTTTTATTGGTTTGTGTGTGTTGAAACATGTGTTGGTTCAGTATAATAGGCCTAACTTAAATATTATTTTGTACTAAAAGCTGGACATCCGAATCAACTACTTTATCTGTTATTTTATTCAATTGGTTGATATCGTAATGAATGTAAATACATTCAAGAAGTTCTTTCATCAGTCTAGGCCTAATCTAAAATCATGTTTAATTTATTTTGCCTGCCTTAACGGCAACATACACACATGATTTATGTTTTTTGTGCACATCTTTGAACGATATAAGTTTTATCTTTCAATTGTCGTTTTTTAGTTGTTCATAATGTTGCTTATTTATTGGTATTACAGCTGTTAGATGTGTTTAACGTCCAACTTAATGATGTGAATTTGTTTGTTGAAAGAAACTGGCCACTAATGATTTTCTTTAAGCCAGCTGATTCCTTTTGCTACAAATTGTCTGTTCTTAGATGCACAAACACATGTTTTAATAATCAGCTGGTAAGAAAAACTTAAAAATACTTTAAAAAAGTTATTTTATTACATTCTAAATGAAATTATTTTCAAAATGTAAGTAAATTGTGCAAACATAGAAAGATTGATCTTTCATTTAAAACAAGCCGCGTGTAAAAGGGTTCAGTGGAAGCCTCAAGTGAACTCTTTAAAGAAGTGCAAAGTTGAAATTTTACCCCATGTTAAATTGTCATAAAACAACTTTTAATCTCGTTTTTTTAAATGGTTACTGACCAGATACCAAAAGCTAAGGTAAAATGTGCAAATATAGGGGTTATTCCCTTTCATTTGACACTACCCGCGTGTAAATCGGTCCAGCGGAAGTCTCACACGCTCTTCCGGAAGATTTTTAATTTTGTGTTTTAATATATACGATGTCAATTTATTATATAAATACATTTAGAAAATATTTTTTGTTAAAGAAACTTAATTTTTTTTCTTTAAACTAATGTTGAAATTAATTGATAAATTAAGTTTACAACACACCTCTCTGTTGATAGGCCTATCATTACAGACAACTATCATGTTTTGGAAACAAATAGTAGGCCTAGGCTACTGCCAACGTTAGCCGAAAGCACTTTAACTAAAAGACTTAATGATAACCGTATAATCTATATATATTAAAAGAATTTGGTCAAAACCTATTTCCAATCGCCCAGCCTCTCCTAATGGACCGATTTTGATAATAATACTAGTGGACCCGGCAATGCTTCGCTATTGCTTGATTTACCTAACCTAAAATTATATTCAGTTTTTGATACAAATCAGTTGTTGATCAAAATCAGCTGTTTTAAGCTTTTCATACGAACAGCTGTTTTTTGTGCCCCTGATAAAATCAAAAGAAATCTTTCTTCTTCCTTAAGATTGACCTTCCATAATATTAACATTGAAACTTTGAGGGCCACTGGGGCGTATTCCTGAGGACCGATGTAAATTATAATGGGATTTTGCTCATCTACAGGACACTACCTTTCTAACGGTATGCTCGAATTTCTCCTACGATGCACACAAGCTGAGAAAAAAGGACGACAAGTTTTGTGCTTGCTTATTAATATATAGATAAAGGACCGCAAATTGTTTTAAAGAGATGAATAAAAATAAAATATCACAGTAATTGGTGACGTTAGCTATAGTATCTTGCATTTTTCGTTTTTGCTTTTTTCTTTGTTGATGTTTCCTCTTGTTTTTCTTAATTCTATTTTCTTAGGACACAATTATACCAAGAAAGACAGAGGGGAGCGGCGTATAGCGTAGATAAATTCATGGGAATTAACCAAGTTTAAACAAAATTATAGTTTAAAAACTAAAAAAAACACGCTTGAAAATAATTGTAAAAAAGCGTGGGGTGCTTTTCATCAAATGTTACAAATATTTCATTGGTAGATATTTATATAAGTAGGGTTATTATAAAAATATAGTCAAACGCACCCCACGCTATTTACAATTATTTTCAAATTTTTAATTCGGTTTGCAAATAAGGCTTGTTTTTTAAACTATAATTTATTTTTTAGTCTCAAAACGTAATCAAAAGTAGCCTACATAATTGTTATCAAGACACTCGATTTTTGTGTATCGTTTGAGTGACCATAGATTTAAAATTATGTAAGTAAAATTTAGGAGTGTGGGGGTAGGGGGTGGAGTGTATTTAAATTAACGATTGTCATTGGTGTTTGATACGTGTGCAAATATTCAAGGTTATCAGACGTCTTTAAGTTGGTTAAAATAACTATGAAAGATTTCGTTACATACAGGTCAAGTTATAAAAAACCGCTAATCTTGAGGATCCTGGCAAGGATAAATTGATAAGTGTGCAAAGTTTCAAATCAATCCGACGTTTTGAACGGGGTGAAAATCACGTTCAAATATTCCGTTACATAGATACATACCAAGCTAATAAAAGCGTGTTAATAAGAGGTTCCAACTGTAGCAGCTTTGGCTAACGCATAAATCACATTGGCCACTCCTCTCTTGCAGTGAAACTGGGATAGTAGGCCTACGCTGCGTGAACAAAGTGGGCAAACGAAATAAACGAGCGATAAAGATAACTAGGTATACAATGCAGTTGCCTGCTTGCAATATTGAGCGGAGCAAGTATTTTTGTAATCAATACTTTGGAGAAATATAACCACGAATCGATTTTGCCCTTAAATAATATTTATTTGATAGATTATTTTTTACTCATAATTTGTTACTAAATAATTGTTAAAACAGTATAATCTTCTTTATTTTTTAAACTTCTACTACTTTATAAAATTACTATTAAAATGGATGCAATTACAATTAATACATTCATTTATGATTGAATAAGGGAACGAAGACGTGCCAGTTCTCGACGTTTTGTTGTCCAACCCGCATTGTTGTTGATTGACTTAAGAAGGCGATCTTGAGCAAAGCCTGGTTCAATTATTAGTCCTTCAATTGACCGAACCCGTGAAACTGCTACATAAGTAAGACCCAGCGCAAACTCTGATGAACCAATGTCAACTACTGCTTTATCAACGGTAATTCCCTGAGCCTTATGGACAGTTATGGCATAGGCAACTTGGAGAGGAAACTGCTTTCTTGTACATGATACATTATTTTTACGGTATCCAACAGTATGTGGTAAGATTGGAAGTGAGCCATTGAACGTTGGTCCTTGGTATCCATCAAAATGTACCAAAATGCATATTGGAAAGTCATCCAGATAACTTATAGGCCTAGATCTATTAAGTCCATATACGATATCAACCACAGTTCCCAGAGTACCGTTGCATAAGCCTTGGGACGTCCAAATATTTTGACGTAGTACGCGACAACCTTGGGAGAGCTGCAGAATTGCCTGTAGTCCTTGTGCTTCATCGTCTGATGCATTACATGCTGTTGCGTTGTTATGTTTAGCTTTTATTAGAGCTACAGGCTTGTTCAAGGACCGTAACATCTGTTGATTATACTGTTGTACGCCGTCTTTATTTGCTTTGATACGTATTGAGCTTGAGAAACTTTTAATTGTAGCAACGTTGATTGATGCAAATCGTGTTTTCAGTAATTCATAATCAGATAGAGTTAGTTGTCCTAGTGCCAAACGCTCTAAAGTGTCTCTGAAACGGCGCTGATCATCTCCAATTTGACGCATTACCTGCTTCAACTCAAATACTGTCTTAAATTGTTCGAAAAGAAATCTTCCTTCAACCGAAATAACATTTCTTGCATCGGCTGGAGCTAGTAATGAGCGATCCAGAACTGGTGGTAACTGGTTGAAATCACCAAAAAGGTAGACAATACAACAACCAAAAGGTAACTCTTGATGATTAGCGTATGCCTGGCGCAGACGTTTATCGATAGTGGAGAGCATTCGAGTTCCAACCATTGACATCTCATCGCAAATAATGACTTTAATTTTACGAAAATCTTCCTGCAATTGGCGCTCGGCCTTGCCTGATAGATCGGAAACGATACCACCACGTGTTTGAATTATGCGTAGTGCTGTGTGTATTGTTTGTCCGTTGATGTTATTAGCAGCTACGCCTGTCGGCGCCATCAAAAGAACGCTCGACCTACCATGTACAGATTCAATCGTATTTACCATTTGATGTATTATAAATGACTTCCCGGTTCCAGCTGCTCCTTGCACGAGTGTAAGATTTTCGCTCGAGTCATTCGCTAGTTGCCGTGCTAGGTGGTCCAGTATTTGTTGTTGATCCTCGTTTGGGAGTAACTGATTAGTAGAAGTGTTTGTAATCCTTATGTAAGTTTCTTTCTGGTTTTGTATGAAATCTAAATTCTCTTCCAGTCCAGGATATTTGTCGAATGTGCCAAACCCGTCGTATTCACGATCTATATCACGATAACCTAGTATCACGTCTTCAGGTGCTTGGTTGGGAAGTGTTCTTGCCAACTCCTGCCAGTCATGGTAATCTTCTTCTGGTAGTACCATGTGCTCATATTCGACATCTTCGTTATCTGGTAATTCCCAAAGTGGAATGTTCCGTGAAGTGAAAGATTCTTTCCATGTTGCGTGTGTCTTTAAAGCTTCATAGTTTCGCCATGCGATGTGCATCAGTAATTTTTGCTTGTAGTAGATCTCGTCATTTTCTCCATTCACTCCCGGTTTTACTATTGGACGGAGCTGTAGGACCCGTGATTTTCTATGGGTGATAAGCCTACCGCGAGCAATCTTATGCATCGTGGCAAACTCGCATAATGTCATTTGTTCTTGCGTTACTAACCTCATAGCATAGTGGTCCATTATAGAACTTGGAATAAACTCGTCCGTATCTGTATTCGCCACGGCAACGTAGTCATCCGTTGAAATGTAGAGTTTTACAAATTGCCTACTGGAATGATACAGTGGATCACCAGTGAGTAAATGCATAACTTCGCATGCTGAAATATCACGTTGGCCTATTACTTTTGTTAACATTTTGGTGAATGCTTTTTTCGCGTGATCTTTGTGTGTACAGCTGGTCATAATTTCTGTGAACATCGTTCGAAAATCTTGAGATTGGGGTTCTCCTTTTGTCGCATATTTTGATATGTAATTCACAATAGCATGTTCGGATGCGATAATTTTGCAGTCAGTGTTTGCACGCCACAGTTGGGACACGAAGAGGTTGTGATCATTCAATAGTTCGTCGTTTCTCTTGGCTTTATACTGCCAGACTCCTTGCTCATCTTTTGTCAATGTAGAGTCCAATAATTGTGGTTTTGGAAATTTGAACCGACATTCTTGTGGATGTGAGACATCTTTTAGGCAGTAAACACTGTGTTGAGTGTGACGCTGTACTCTGTTTAATAGTTGTGCGACATCTGTTGGATCTCCAAGTACTACGTCAGTCGCCCAAACACTTGAAGGATGCTTTTCAGCTCGTGGTACGTCTTTTCCAGGGTTGTACGCTGACACGATACCATCATAATAAGCTTTATAACTTGCTAAATCATCGATTGACGCAGAGTCGAACGTACGGACATCTGGCGCATTTTCAAGCCAAAGTACAGCATGAACGTGAGGACTTCCACGGTGTTGGTATTCAAAACGCCACCAAAAATCAGTAATGTTCAACTTTTCCTTCAATATGTCCATGAAAATGCAAACACGCTTCGAGAAGTACTCGTCCGCAATAATTGGGTTTTCGCTAAGTTTTTCTTGCATCAGTTGGCTTGCTTTTTTCTCAGTAAGTAAATTGAATTCTTCGGCAGATATACCGAAATGTCTCACCAAACAATTCCACCAGAGGTCTGCAGCGCTTAACGTAAGGAATAACGTTGGCACGCCTAGCTGATTGACCATTGACTGTAGCTCTAAACGCCGTTGGTACCAGAACGATGACGTGCCACGGATTTTGGAACCCCATGTAAGTAAACGGTTTATTATCGACGGGTTTCGGTTAACTTCGGCCACTAATTGATGGATATTACCAGAGAAGTCATTTTTCTTAGCGAAGATAGCACTCTGTCGACAGGCATCGTGTCTTTGCATTGTATTCAGACAGAAAAATCGGAATCGGGGATCTTGAGAAAATCGCATGTCTTCATATCTCATAAGAAACTCACACCTCTCTCGAAATGATACCTTAATGCTCCGTGTTAGGTCTAGGAAATCTGTAGCACCATTTGGAAACAAATGTGGGAATGCTTGTGGAATATAGCCGGTGTGTGTAAACTCGTTGATTGGCATAGGCGAAGCTCTTGGCCATTTGATTTGGTTTACTATAGCAGATTCTTGACTTTGTCTCGGTGCTAGCGGAACTGTTGATTCTTCAATATAATCTTCGTCAAACGATTCATCGGATAAACCTCCTTGTTCAATACATCTTAATTGATCAGCGACATTATCATCCAAAGGCAGAGACTCAATAGCGTCCATATCGATATGAACATCAGCGTAATATTGATTATGCGTTTGGAGCCAGCGAAGTGCTCGAAGGACCTTTTGTTTCCTTACGCGGAAATCAGAATAACCTGTGACACCAGCGCGGCGTACGATAACAATCCCAAGCGATGAAGGCGCGATTGGCAGCGAAGTTGCAATATCAGTTATATCTTGTTCAACGTTTATTACATGTCCTTTATAGTGATATTGACCAAAGGATCTACATGCTTTGAACTGATATACGCGCATGACAGGATGGATGCGAGCGATTAGCATTTGCTCAATCATTGAGAGATGCTGGAGTTCTGTAGGAATGATCGACGGTTGCATGTTGTTGGCCGAAGAGAATTTTACAGGATTTTTCAAGCATAAGGTACAAATATAGTTGTCAGTGCTGACTATGTTCAAGCGTCTGCAGACTGTGCATTGTCGGTACGCGAGTGCTTCCAAATTATGCCTAAACCTCTGAGCATATTCTTCGTCAGTTGTATGTGCAATAGTCCTCTGTCGATTTTGGCGGGATGCATTAACGGTACGTCGTCCAAGATTGGCGCCTCCTCTGCGTAAACGTGGCATTTACGGAAGAATAAACACATACATTTGTTACAGTTAATTACTTAAGGTAAACAAAACAACAATTAACATGGAACGAATTTAAAAACGATTTCTATTCAAAACAGCTGTTTATAATAAGAAACAAACTAATCCAGCTGCTTTCGTGGATGTAGATAATGATGTTTATAGTATTCAGGAGGTTATAAAAACATTTCTATGCAAAACAGCTGTTTATAATAAGAAACAAACTAATCCAGCTGTTTTCGTGGAAGTAATTAATGATTTTTATCGTCCTTATTAAAAATAAAACAGACATTATAATTTAATAGTAGGCCTATTTATTTATAACTAGTGGACCCGGCAATGCTTCGCTATTGCTTAATTTGAAACTTTGAAAGCCTGTAATTCGTATCCCGTGTAATTCAACATCCTGTAATTCGTATCCCGTGTAATTCAACAGCCTGTAATTCGTATCCCGTGTAATTCAACATAGGCCTAATGATTGTTACACATAATTAATAAAACAACTTATTTGAATCAAAAATTTAATACAATTTTAGGTTAGGCCTTTAAAACCTATGAAATATAATAATTCAATTTAATAGGATTACAATTTAACATTATATTATTGTTACACATTATAAATAAAACAGTTTATTTGGACCAAAGGTTTAACACAATTTTAGGTTAGGTCTATTATAAAATCAACACACGTTTTTTGAAAGAGTTTGGAATAATCACCATAGTAACCAGAATAACACATTAATAAATACGAATCAGCTGTTTCATCTGTTATATGGCTGCTTATGGGAGGGATGAATTTTCGCATTTTCTACCCTTTAAATTCAAAATTTTGCAAAATCCTTTCTTAGCACGCCTCTACATTATTGGACGGATGTACCTTCCAAATTTCAAGTCTCTAGCTTTAATAGAATCGGCTCTGCGTTGATCGTCAGTCAGGACATTGCATTTTATATAAGAGATATACGGTAATTGATAGTGAGCGACCAATATTAACAAACACAAACAAAAATTAACTAAAAATGCTTACTATATTTTAATTCAATTCAAACATTGGTTGTTACATACCTATCTATACTAATCTATATCTATATCTATACTAATATTATAAAGAGGTAAAGTTTGTTTGTTTGTTTGTTTGTATGTAGGGGATAATCTCTGAAACTACTGAACCGAATGAAAAAATAGTTTTACTAATAAAAAGCTACACTATCCCTGAGTAACATAGGCTATAATTTATTTCGATAAAACATTTTTGTATTTTAATATTTGTAGATTTAGTCAGAATAAATTCTTAGGTTAGGCCTAGACTGGATAAATCAACACATGTATTAACATTTGTTACCATAGCAACCAATTGAATAAAATAACAGTTACCAGCTGTTTGATTTAATATTTCCATTTTCAGCTAATTTCAAACTTTGTATTTCTAGCTTTTAGGTTAGGTTTTTATTAAAGTCTAGACCCGAGCCTCAATGGTTCTTTTAATCTTTTTTATAACTGCTGTTATAAAATGTACGAAATAATTTGATTTGAACATTTAACATTATTTACCATCTTTGCTTTGAGGTTATTATTAATGCTACACCTTTATTGTAAAGAAATCATAACACGATTGTGTTTATAGAAGATTCCATCGGGGGGTTGGCGTGCGGAGCACGAAGGGGTCTCCCCTAGTTAGATATATAACAGCTGATTTGGATCAAAAACTGAACATAATTTTAGGTTAGGCCTACAATGAACTAAAACACTAATTGGGCTAATTATTAGAATCAGGTTTTTTATAATTCTTCACAACTACCAGTTTTTTTTTTTTTTTTTTTTGTAGATTAGGTAAAAGCAAACAAAAGGTTTACTGTATTATCTATAAAGGCTTACAAACTATAAATCTAAATTTGTGTAGTATATTCAAGTGGCATAAAAACCATTTTGCAATTTGATTAGGCCTACTTATGTCAACGGGATGAAATGAGATAACTTCCCTTAAAATTAAATCAAGCAATAGCGAAGCATTGCGGGTCCACTAGTTATATATTATAAAACACAACATATGTTTTTAGAAAGTTCCATCGGGGGTTGTTACAAATCAGATTACAGTAAAACTATTGTATTTACAAACAGCTGATAGAAACAGTCTGAAGTTAGGTATGAACCTTTTAACAGCTGTATAATCAATACATAGTAAATAAACCAAATAAAATATGTCTTCTATTGAAATAACATTGTAACTTTAAACGACCGTAGGGCAAAAGCCTGACGTCCGATTTGGACCATTTTAGATTTATACCTTCCCATAGTTGGTTACTATGACCGTACCAAATTTCGTTCGGATCACTTCAGCCGTTCAGGAGGAGTACATGTAAATAAAAAGCCAGAGTGTAGTATAAGAGCTTCGCTCACTCCGTTCGCTCCGCTCAATAAGAATAATATCCCGTTTCCGTACTCATTTGCCTACTACATGCATATATATACTTTAATATAAATTAATTATATGTATCATTAAAATAGTTTTTGATTAATTATTGTACAAACAAGCATGCAAGAGTAAAACAACAAATTAAAGAAAGAACTTAGGCCTATGCTACATTTTAAATCTAAAACTTAACATTCATGTCTTCTCTAAAATTATCAATATAAAATTAACGATTAAGATGAATTGACATCAATGCTTTAATTTTTGATACTACTGTTAAGGGCGATTCGTAAATTTTACCTTTTTGGCAGATCTTTTTCCGAATGGAACCTGTTACAACAGCTATGTAGGGGAAAAGGCTTTTAAACATGCCACCCTGCTGGTATCTTTACAGACTACGTGCTTTTTTTTAGGAAAGTAAGAAGTGATGCCAACTAAATACTGTACCTAGAGATTATTGTTTTGTTAGGTGTTGGCACTTCTGCCGCAATATGGTTAGGTGGAGTGTTGAAAAACTTTACCTGGACAAAAACACAAATCAAAACTTGCTCCTTGATAACTTTATTTCTAACTTTTAAAACATAAACCTGAAAATTTACATATGGCCAAAAATGTAATGATAATAACAATGCACGTGATAAGACTGCTGTTAATTTTGAGTTAACCACTTAACCTACAATTTTTATTTGAAAAATATTAGTCTTAAATTTAATCGCAAACACATGCACACTCGTCATAAGGCTCCATTTTTCCTTCCACTAAAACTGCTGGTAGTTTCACTAATCCTCTGGCATTTCTGGTGTAATAATAATTGCCGGATAGTGTGCAGCTATGTGGTCCACCTGGAACATCAGGCTGGGGTTGCGTTCTGCAAGCGATATCCTGCATGTTTCTTAAAGCAGTGGTGTACTTGCGGCCGAGTAGTACTTCGCGTAATTTCTGCAATATTGCACTAACGTCTCGCCGTACGATATTACGACTATTCAGTTTAACACAACTGCCCATTTTTACCGAGACGAAATAATGCGAGTAAGATTTTGAGAACAATGAAAAATCAGCTGGTTTAAATTCTGAAACTCTCTTATTCTTTTGTGTTTACACATACGTTTGGTAACCATAGCAACTAAGCACAATAATAAACGAATATAGAATCTGATTAAGCTTTAAAACCATGGTACCGGTATATCTTATCTTCTAAAGCGAGAGATAATTGTTTGTCTGCTAAATGGATCTGGAATCTCCGTCTAAGGATTTTTCATTTTTTGATTTTATATGGGGCTTTTGGCCACGAGAAATCGATTGGAAATGGTCACCAGTCTGGGAAAATTCGTTTTCTACGTCTTTTTATTAAATTAAAAAGTGAAATTTGTCCATTTTAAACAATACAAAGCACAGCTGATGCAAATGTTTTCAATGCCATTACAATAATCATCTGCTTTCTTTTAAACTGTATATTTTATTAGAGGTAAGCCTAATGTTGTATCTACAGTATTTATAGTTACCATGGCAACGAATACTTCTGATAAATAAACATACCCTTTATTTAGTTGTTTAATGTTATAGGCCTAACCTAAACGATGTTCACGGAAATTTGCAATAATAGTTATTGACGTGAGCGAACTAGGCCCTAGGCCTAAATCAATATTGAAATATTAAACTTTAATTTAGGCCTGACTTATTTCTGAGGCATAGCGTTGAGATTATGGTTAATCCTTTAAACTGTATTTTTATTACAGGTAAGCCTAATGTTGTATATACCCTTTATTTAGTTGTTTAATGTTATAGGCCTAACCTCAAAACTCAATAAACCAATATTTATTATTGAAATCATAGCCCTGCTTATAATCGAGCTTTAGCTCGGTCTCCTGGTACTAGAATACTAAACGGTAGGGTTTACGCGCATCTACTCTTGACGTCATCGGTGCCCACTGCTAAAAGAAATGAAAATCAGCTGTTTATTATCGATTGCAGTCGTATTAACAGAGTATATTATTATTATACACATTCTGTGAAAAAATCACCAAGATACGATAACTTTATTTATAAATTATTATTATTCAATTGTTATTATTGAAAACGTATATATACTTTGTAAACAAAATTTGACAATACATTTTTTAAATGTACATTTCTTTTGATATATATATTCGTTTTTAAATATTAAAAATGATTTGGATTCACAATATAATTCTCTAAAACTTACTATATTCATAATCCAATACAAAATTAAAGTAAATGTCAAATAATAAAAAAATAATAAAAATATTGTTCACCATTTGTCGAATTTGAAATAGTAATTTTTATAGGCCTGATTAGTAAAGGTATTAACATTTGTTGTAACAACCTTACTAGTTTTTAAAATTGTTATTATAGATATGTTTTCTATATGTGGTTCAAATTTTATTAAAATCGGTTAAATATTTTAAAGTTATTAAATTCTTACTGAAGACATGAACAAACAATTTTTCACCGAATAAAGATATCGGAAAGTAATTTTATAGGCCTAATCAGTAAAGGTATTACAATTTGTTGTAACAATCTGATATTTTTATATTATTATTAAAGATATGTTTTCTATGTGTGGTTCAAATTTTATTAAAATTGGTTGAATATTTTAAAAATTATTCAATTTTTACTGAAAAAAATGAACAAACCATTTCTTACCGAATAAAGATATCGGAAAGTCATTTTTATAGGCCTAATCAGTAAAGATATTAAAATTTGTTGTAACAATCTGATTTTTTAATATTGTTATTAAAGATATGTTTTCAATGTGTGGTTCAAATTTTATTAAAATCGGTTAAATATTTTTAAAGTTATTCAATTTTTACATAAGGCTCAATGAGATGCTTATGGAGCTTATGAGAAACTGGGAACCGATGACATCACGAATTACTGCGCATCCACTCGTAAACCCTACCGTTAGTATTCTATATACCGTGTTTAAAACGATTGTATACAACGAATATGGGACGTATCTTAACATTATTAAAATATAATTTGCAACACGGCGTCGTCTAACACAAATAACAAGCACATTAGAATCGTGTCCGGTTGTATTCTGTCAATTACATTAATAAAATATGAGTACATTTTTGATGAAATAACTACCTAAATGTAGTTATTTTTACAGTTTAAACTGCAAAATTCCTAACTGCAAACTACTAGTAAAATAATGAAAGTTAAAAAGTGCCAGCATAACGTAGGCCTAAGCCTAAATAAAAACCTAACCTAAAATCTATAAATACAAATTATGTTATAGTAAACATCTGATTATGTAGCAAATATTAAAGATGTATTTGTGAAGATTAAACGTTATAACTAAAATGTATCGAGTACAAAATAAATATTTATTACTAGTAAATCCCCGTGAAAAATCACAGGCGGATTAATTAGATGCACATCAGAAATACAAATCATTTATACAAAATACTTTTTAAACAACACACTTTATCTAGGCCTACCTAAGTATGCAGACGGGGATTTTTAATTCGGTAAATGTATATACTTATAAGGACTATAAAAAACTGTAGTAATATTTGTTTAGATTTTGTGTTTATGTAAATTATTATATATATTTAAATAAAGATAAAAATATTATGTTTTAATTGCTTTTTTTCATATTGATAGATCAAATGGTTTTGAAGTTATTAATATTAATTAGGCTATATATTAATTGAAGTTGTAAACATAACCCCAAAGTATAATCTACTCTAGGGTTTGTTTGCATATTACAGATGATGGGTAAAATCAGCTGTTATATTATATTAAGTTAAACGAATAGGTATTTCTTCTTTAAATTTGTATAAATAAATATTTTGATGATCAAGGTTGTATACAGTTTACAACCTCAAAGTAAATACTATAACGTATAATTATAACATACATTAGTTCTATAACTCATATTTTAAAAAAAAATTAACTTCACAAGAAATGATTACGATTGAAGTTGTAAACATAACCATAGTTGTAAACTATAATATACACTTGGTTTACAGATGATGGGTGAAATCAGCTGTTATATTAAATGTTACTCCACGTATTACTCGTACACTCGTTTTTATAGGAGTTGATTTAATAGTATCAGATGGTCTCGTTTAAAAGTTTTGAGCAATCGTTTTGTTCGAAGTTTTAAACATAACCTTAGAGTATAATCTAGTTTACATTTTGGGTTGAATTCTTCAGCCTAATCATCTGTTAAAAATATTTGTTATTCGTACTACACCGTATCTCTTAGGTACATATTACACTATCAAATAAAAATCAAATTTCTTAGATGAAATATTTTCCATCAAAGAAATTTGACGATTCTTTGACGAAATAATTCGTTCATCAAACTTTGATGATTCATTGACATGTTTTAAACTTTGACAAAGATTTTTGAAAAAGAATAAGAATACAGTAAAAAAATATTAACATAGAACGCATTTTTAGGCAACCTTCTAACCTCAAAATATATGTTTTTTCAGTTTGTATCTGTACAGTAGGCTATATACAAAAGCGAAATACCACTCACTCACTCATCACGCTTTATCAAAAACTACCGAACGGATTGAAATAAAATTTGGTATGTAGCTTCCTCTAGGGCCGTAGATGCTCACTAAGAAAGGGTTTGAAAACATTCGAAATTTTAGGGGAGGTTTGGAGTGATCAAAGTTATTAAAAAACGATTTCTTCAAAACTACCGAACGGATTGGAATGAAATTTGGTATGTAGCTTCCTCTAGGGCCATAAGTGTTCACTAAAAAAGCGTTTAAAAAAATTGGAAATTTTAGGGGGGTTTGGGGTAAAAATGAATAAATCACGATTTCTACAAAATTACCGAACAGATTGGAATGAAATTTGGTATGTAGCTTCCTCTAGGACCATAGGCGCTCGCTTAGAAAGGGTTAAAAAAATGGAAGTTTGGGGGGGGGGGGGTCAAAGTTCCTAAATCACGATCATTTGTCGCATTTATTTCACCAAAATAATTATGCATTGCCAGGTCAGCTAGTATAATATATTCTTTGTATTCTTTTCTATACTAATATTATAAAGAGGTAAAGTTTGTTTGTTTGTTTTTATGTAGGGGGTAATCTCTGGCGCTACTGAACCGATTGAAAAAATAGTATTACTAATTCAAAAGCTACACTATCCCTGAGTAACATAGGCTATAATTAATTTTGGTAAAAACCTTTTTTTATTTTAATATTTGTAAATTTAGTCTGAAAAAATCTTAGGTTAGGCCTGGAATGATAAACCAACACATGTATTTACATTTATTACCATAGCAACCAATTAAATAAAATAACAGATAATATTATTATAGCTGTTTGCTTCAATATTTCCATTAACAGCTGATTTCAAAATTTGAAGCAATTATTTTTGTATTTGTAGCTTTTAGGTTAGGGTTTTAAAGTGTAGACCTGAGCTTTGCTGTTTCTTTTAACTATTATTAACTGCTGTTATAAAATATAAGAAATAATTTGGTTTGAACATTTAACATTATTTACCATCTTAGTTTTGAGATTATTATTAATACTACAACTTTATATAAATAAAACATAATGTATGTTTTTAGAAGGTTCCATTGGGGGTTGGCGTGCGAAGCACGCAGGGGTCTCCCCTAGTCTTTTATATTCATAATAAGATGGCAAAATTGACATGGAGTGTTGAAGCTATGAAATCTTTAATTTCACATTATGAAAAAGAAGAAAGTTTGTGAAACATTCACACGAATGCCTAAAAAACAGCGATCTAAGGTAAAAACGTTTAAAACGAAATAACAAATTGTCAATTAATGTTTTGCAGTCTATAATATTGGGGTTATCAGTATACGCTTAGCCTATGTTTATGTTTTTTGTAAAACTTTAAAGCGACTTTTATTGTGTTTACTTTATTGTAAAACAAGTAACTTTATTTTGTTACAAGTTTTGTTTTTGTTTTTGAAATCTTAAAACCCGTTATAATAAAATGAATCACGATCTTTCAACTGTAATTCTTTAATAATCCTATACTCTAATACGAGCAATGTCTGTTTGTTTGTTTGTTGGTTTGTTTGTGTGTTTGTACGAGCAATCTCGAGATCCAGCGGAAGGATTTTGCTGAAAGTTTGGGATTAGAGGCTTTTGGGACTAAAAAATCGATTGGTGAAAACCACTACCTCAGGAAAACTCGTATTTTTCTGAAAAACTCATTTGAAAATTGAAAATTTTTAACATTGGGGTTATGTAATTTAAAATCAATAGGATACATATGACAAACATCAGCTGTTTCCTATAATATTTCCATCAGCTGTCTCCTATAAATGTTTCCATTTAATTTGCTCGTTTAAATTTATTTTGTAAGTATTAAACATAAATAATTTGTCTTAAAGGTTAGAATTGTTTTAAGCTTGAAATCAGCTGACCCGTGCTAATATTTCGCGAGTTATGAGTAGGCCTACAAAACAGTACTTACCTGATTTTAATATTTTGATTTAGTTCAGTTAATTAAGTTTATTTATTTATACATTGTATAATATAACAGCTGATTTCACCACTTATCTGTAATACTACAAAACCCAGCGTAGTAGTAAATAGTAGGCCTACATTTTTTTACAAATAGGCCTACAGTTTTATTTATAATCCTTATAGTTGTACACATTTACCGAGTTAAAAATTACCAGCAGCAATAGTTACGTAGGCATAAATAAAGTCTGTTGTTTTTAAATAGTATTTTTTTTACATGATGTATTTCTGATGTGTATCCAATTATTCTGTCTGTGATTTTTCACTGGGGGCCTACTCGTGATTTAACAATTTAACAACAACAGACTTTATCTAAACCTACCTATACTGATGGAGATTTTTAACTCGGTAAATGTGTACAATATAATTTATTTGTAGGGTTATAAAATTTAAGGCCTATTTGTTAAAATTTCGTATTCATTATAATATACGGTATCTAAATATATTTTTATTTTGTAGTTAAAATAAATACAATTTAACAACAACAGACTTTATCTAAACCTACCTATACTGATGGAGATTTTTAACAACCCGAGAAATCAATAGGATACATAAGACAAAGATCATCTGTTTCCTATAATATTTCCATCAGCTGTTTCCTATCATATTTTTCCATTATTAGCTGATTTTGTGTTAATTTATAACCTTTAATATAGGTTTTTGTGGAGAACTACTTCTGTTTATGTATTTTTATTTTATTTTATTTTATTAGAGTATAGGATATTTATTTTGTTTTGAATATATTATTTTCTGTGTCAGTTATGTGTGGAGCTTTATTTTTATTCAAACAAATTTATTACATTATTTAATTCACTATGCCTGGAGGAAGACCACCTAAACGTAAACGGTCAAACCAATTTACATGTCACCACGATGAACGTTCTACACAAACTCAGCTCATTCCGGAATCAGAACCTTCAAATACTGAACCACCAGTTGCTGAACTGTCTGTTTCTGTAACACCAGCAGTATCGCGGCCAACTCGAATAGCAAAATTACAATGCATAGAATGTATTTCGAACTTAAGTGAAGAAGAAAGGAATTGTCATATTGAAGAACAACGTGTCCGAGGTTCATGCAGACGGATCAACGAAACTGAAGAAGAAAGGGATCATCGTCTCGAAGAAGAACGTTTCCGATCTTCATGCAGACGGATCAACGAAACTGAATAACAAAGGGATCATCGTCTTGAAGAAAAACGTCTCCGTTCATCATGCAGACGGATGAACGAAACTGAAGAAGAAAGGGATAATCGTCTTGAAGATGAACGTCTCCGTTCTTCATGCAGACGGATCAACGAAACTGGAGAAGAAAGGGATAATCGTCTTAAAGAAGAACGTCTCCGATCTTCATGCAGACGGATCAACGAAACTGAAGAAGAAAAGGATCATCGTCTTGAAGAAGAACGTCTCCGATCTTCATGCAGACGGATAAACGAAACAGAAGAAGAAAGGGATCGTCGTCTGGGTGGAGAACTTCTACGAGCTTCATGCAGACGGATGAACGAAAGTGAAGAAGAGAGGAATCGTCGACTCGAACAAGAACGCTTCCGAGTTCTTAATCGCCGTAATAATGAAATAGAAGAACAACAAAACAGGCGCCGAGAAGAAGATCGCCGTCGTCATGCACGAATTCGACGAGTTTCTGCAGCCAACCATCTCCCAACCTACAAGACTGCAACAACAGCAGATGTCGTATACTCAAGTCTTGGGCCATTCAACGTTAAGTGTATTCATGATGGCGCCTTACATTTCCCAGAAGAACGTGTAACAAACCAAACCAACATCAACTCATTCGGTGACTGCTGTTTGCATGGTCGAATATTACAAACACCAACAACCTTCCCAAACGAACTGGCACTGCTGTTTGTTCGGCAACATCCCCTTTCTTCAGAATTTCACTCTAGAATCCGTAATATTGATGCGTGTTTCGCTCTGTCATCATTTAATGTAGCTGATGACAGAACATTTAACAATCGCGGAATCTACAGCTTTACGGCTTGCGGACTTATATACCACAAGATGAATGTTGCGGCCCAACCTGCACTAGATGCGGCCGGAAATACCGAACAGCCCCGCTATGGACAAATGTATTTTCTAGATGCAAACGAAGCGGTAGCAGAACGAACAAACCATCCGATCAGTGGTGGAATAAACCAGGATCTTCTTAAACTTTTGGAAAAAATTATGCGTGACCAGAACCTGTTTGTACGAGGATTTATGATGATGCTGGAAGTAGTCGACGAAGCTAACCAACTGTCAATTGCTTCCGGAATTGTACCTCCAAAAGTGCACATGTTGATTACAGCCCGTGAAGGTGACGACCCAAGACGTTTCAACTCATCAACGTTTAACGAGGTAGCAGCTGTCATCACACTAAATGCTGACCAAAGCTTTCCAGAAAACGAAATGGTAGTGAGAGAAAGAGGAAAGGATATTCTCACGCTTAAGAACACTGACAGCCGCATAGAGCCGTTTAGCTACCCACTTTTTTATCTACAAGGGAATTTTGGAGGGTCTGTTGGACAACTGCTGCAGAGGCCGTATCCAAGCCGACTGAGTATGACTCGATTAGAATTTGCTCAACACCGTCTAGCTTTTCGTCCAAATCATGCAAAGCCTCTTCCAGTGGATTGTGCAGGAACTGACCTAGACTTACGGCTCGTGACCTTTAACGCACTTCATTTTGGCGGCCGTCTTTTTCAGCAGTATGTCGTCGACACCTACATACGCGTGGAGCGTGACAGAATCCTATTTATAAAAAACAACCAGAAGAAGCTCATGGCTGAATCTTATGCCGGGGTGTCTCGCATGCTCAATTACTTGGCTGCTAAACGGGATGCAACTATTGGCGCAAAGGTAATTCTTCCGTCTTCATTTCCTGGATCTACGCGTTTTTACACAGAGCACTTCGAAGATGCAATGGCTATTGTGCGAAGGCACGGATCACCTGACTACTTCATAACAGTGGCATGTAATCCAGAATGGCCAGAACTCCGACAAGCAGCGCAAATTGATTTAGGCAATGGAAACATTGTTCAGCAGTTGGCACAAGACCGTCCAGACCTCGTTGCACGAATTGCCAAGCTAAAATTTGGACATATTGTTGACGACATTATGAAGAAGCAAATACTTGGAAGGGCAACTGCGTATGTCTATACGATCGAGTTTCAGAAGCGTGGTTTGCCGCACATGCATTTACTAATAATTATATCAAGGGACGATAAAATACAAAGTGCCGAGGAGATCGACGACATCATATGTGCAGAAATTCCCGAAAACGATGAAGAACTCCGACAATTATTAGTTCTAAAATGGATGACCCATAATCCTTGCGGTGAACACAACAACAAGGCACCATGCATGGTCGTAAAAAATGGACGATATAAATGTCGCTTTGGCTATCCGATGGAACACCAGGAGTTTACGTCTCTCGTGGACGATAAAAAACCCAAGTACCGACTCCGATACATCCCAACATTGGACCCACACAATGAGGAATTTTCGCACGATCAAGCTGTATACCGCAAAGACAGTCAAGGGCGCAGAGTGACTAGAGATAACCGCCATGTCGCTCCCTACAATGGATATATGTTAAAGAAGTACAACTGCCATATAAATGTTGAATATGTCGGTAGCATCCGAGCGGTGAAATATCTCTATAAGTACATTTACAAGGGACACGATTGTGCTAGAATAAAGATTACCGAGAATGGTAAACAGATCATGTATAATGAAGCAGAAACCTATGTCGAAACGAGATATATCTCCCCCCCAGAAGCATACTGGAGACTATTTGGGTTTGAAATACAAAAGAAGAGTCACTCCGTCCAGCGCTTAGCCATCCACTTGAAAGGTCATTACCGACCTATCAACATGGCTCAACCCGAAGAAGATTTAACTGATATTGGTCAAAAGGGCTCGACACTTGAAGCGTACTTTCATCACAACGCGTCGATGAACGAGAAAGAACGCCAAGGAGATCCAGTAAACTACTATTATTACTGGCAGATGCCCGAGCATTACAGATGGATTGGAAAAGACAGCAAGTGGCAAGAGCGTTTGCGATGCTCAAATTGCATAGGCCGAATCCACACCGTTTGCCTCATCGCTCAACCCGAGCTATATTTTCTTCGAATGTTGCTATTTCACGTGCATAACGCGACAAGCTTCAATGACCTATATTTTGTGAATGGAGTACATCATGCAACATACAAGCAAGCATGTTTGGCCAGAGGACTCACTTATGACGACCAACAGTGGATTGAAGGCCTTATAGAATCTGCTTCCTCCAAGATGCCTCGAGCAATGCGTACACTTTTTGCACAGATCTTGATTCTAGGCTCGCCAGAAGACCCAAAACGACTATGGGAGATGTTTAAGTACGAATTGGCTGAGGACTTTATTCACGAAGCTCGGAATAAAGTTAACTGTATTGAAGAAGGAATTAATCAAGCATACAGGATTATCGCCTACAAGTTGAACAACGAAGCGACTGAAGGCCGAAATTTTAAATATTGGGTTACTCAATTTGGAATGGATGACATCGAACAGTACGACAATCCTATAAACCCAGAGTTATTTGAGGCCGATGAGTCAACTTCGCTTGGAGAACGAATGTACCTACGTAGGAATGAAAAGCAACGTGAAATTGTCGATGCCATCATGTTTGCACTTGACAACCAACAGCATACTGCGAAGTGCTTCTTTGTTGATGGACCTGGTGGTACCGGCAAAACCTTTGTGTACATTTGTCTTTATCACCTCATTCGAGGTAAACTTAGGACAGTAAAGTGCATGGCATTTACAGGCATTGCAGCAATAAATCTTCCCGAAGGACGTACTTCTCACAAGACATTCGGTCTCCAAGTACCACTTACTTTCGAATCCATCTCATCCATAAAGCCAGGATCCGAAAAGGAAAACGAGCTATCATCAATCGATGTATTTATGCTAGATGAAGCACCAATGCTGCCTAAATATGGGTTAGAAAATATGGACCAGTTGTTGCGAGTAATCGAACAAAACAATGTTCCGTTTGGCGGAAAGATTATGGTACTAGGAGGCGACTTCAGACAGTGCTTGCCCGTCCAGACCAGAGCGAATAAAAGTAAAATACTAGACCTGTCAATAAAGAGAAGTAACTTATGGCTGAATTTTACAATATTTACACTGGACCAAAACATGCGCCTCGACAGAGAAGAAGAAGAATTTGCAAAGTTCTTAATTAATTTAGGAGATGGAACCTTGCCGACTAATGAAATGGGAGAAATCGAATTTCAAGAGGATGTAGTCTCGAATGGAAACCTTATCGAAGAAGTATACGGGATTTGTTTTTCAATGGGTGACTAGCTATGGCGAAACGAGCTATTCTTGCACCACTCAACAAGGATGTAGACAATATAAACAATAAAATAATTGACATGCTACCAGGGGAAGAAAAGATTTATGCAAGTTTTGATACCGTGAAGGACCAGCCAGATGGAGCGCTTCAATTCACTCCGGAGTTTCTAAACTCAATTAATATTGCCGATCTACCTCCGCACAAGCTCAAATTAAAGATCATCTCTATAATTATGCTTCTGCGTAACTTGGATGTGTCCGAAGGAATGTGTAATGGAACTAGGCTTATAGTTACTGAGATGTGCAATAATCTAATCAAAGCCAAAATCATTACCGGCGAAATGGCAGGTCGCGAAGTTCACATTCCAAGGATTACCCTCGACTCCAGCAAGTCACAGCTAGGATGCACGATGCAACGTCATCAGTTTCCAGTGCGAGCAGCTTTTGCAATGACGATACACAAATCCCAAGTCCAAACACTGGAGTTTGTGGGGGTGAATCTACTTTCTCCAGTGTTCATGCACGGTATGCTCTACGTTGCATGTTCACGAGTCAAGCGTAAAAGTGGACTGAAAGTACATCTACCTCCAGAAAATGCACGTTGTAGCCGTAATATTGTATGGACAGAAGTGCTGAACAATACTAGAACAGTATCTTACAATTAAATTCAAAGTTTGTTTGATTGCCAGCTTAAACATTGCCATGACATTTTAATTGCTTAACATTTTTATCATAGGCAATGAGAATCGTAAAATAATTTTTTTATGTTTCCTTACATTTTGTTTTATTACATATGTTTAACAGTGTTAGAATGTTCAAAATAAAAAAATATTTGTTTTTTAAATTATACATGTGTTTATTTTATAGGTATTGTTTTAACCACCCAAGCAAACACCGAGCATGGCTCGGTCCCCCGGTACTAGTTAATAAATAATAATAAACTAAACCAAAACATAACCCCATAATACATCTAGTTAATAACCCATCTGATCAAAGAAATTGGACAGATGTAATAATATATTTTCTTTGAAAAATCTTTAAAAATATAGGTCTCTAAAAATAGGTCTCGTTAAAAATATAATCTTTGACAAAAAAATAGGTTTCTTATAACATACAAGAAAATACATTTCTTGGAACATACAATGGAAATTTGTTATACTATATTTCATCAATATGCGTTTGTAGTTTTTCAGTTAGCCATAACACAAAGAAGCTATCTTCTTCGTTAATGATTACTGTAAAATGTAACAATAATAGACAAATAGTCGGTCTGATTACTACTCTACTGTAATGCTCCGTTTAATCTCTATGTTCCCATCTTATCCCGCTATCAGCTATTCCCGTCTTCCCATTATCCCGATCAATCTGTCTCACGGACAGTTCATTACGTAGGATCAAGGAACAGTAATCTCGTTTTGTAAATCAATTAGACGGGAAGATCGAAAACATTCTTTCGTAAACGCGTTACAAATACGTCACATTATTTTAGTGAAGGGAAATTAACATAAGCCTAAGCAGACAATCATTGATCAAAGGTTTATTATTTCCGTGTCAGTTGTTGGGCCCCTTCGTATTCTAAAAAGTTAAATTACAAAGAATGTTTAGAGAATGTACTCAATGCGAATCAAATTTAATATTAATTTCAATCGTAGTTTGAAGGGTCGTTTTACTTAAATGTTTGGATGTATTTTAAGTTAACATCAGGTTAGCTTTTTATACTACCCAGGTAGCCTAAATTCCTGGACCAAATAGTGAAATAGGCCATTTACGTTTCCAGACAATTTGCCACTTTTTTTAAACTTTGTAACTTTAGATTTTATTTTATAAAAATGTGTACAAGTTTACTAAAACCAAAACATAAAATCTGTATAGTTTCAAAATGGCGGGTGTTTAAAAGCCTTAAGTCAAAACCCGTCAACTCTTCTAAACATTATAGTAGACACCCACTGGGAAATAATGGTTATCTCGGTTATCTTTTAAGCCAAATAAAAATAACAAACATTTGTCTGCTGTTAAAAATCAAAATAGTCGCTTGTAAATGTTTATATTAAAATTGGTATGAAAGGTACGCATAACATATATTGTTCAACACGTAATCGCTTGGAATATTTTTGTTAGAACATATGGTTTCTGTGCAATTCAACATTAAACATCATAAATGGCAGCTTCTTTAAATGAAAAGATAACAGAACATAACGAGAAATGCGAGTAGGCTATATGCATCATTATCAGTGTGATAATATTCTCATATAAATAACCATGCGATACAGGTAAGCTTATAAATCCTTAGTTAAGTTATTAATGTTCACAAGTCGTTATATTATAGCGAAGCAATGGTACACAGCCAGTTTTTCTTAATTTAGATAGACTACCTCGATGTTAAGCCACGATGGCCGTGGTTGTTAAGGCGTCAAAGCTTTATCAATCGTCATGGCAACCATCAATGGAAAAGTTCCGGGTTCAATTCCCATTGACCCCGAATAATTTTCTAAATGGTTTCTTAACAGACATCGTTGGCTGTGGTTCGGACTCCACGTAAAACTGTAGGTCCCGTCTTCATTAGCCTTAAAGTGCAAAACAGCAGGACGTTAAACCAAAAAACAAAACAAAATCGATGTTGTGTGCCATAAATACAAAAATGTATGAATTATCTTGTTTTCTGGATTACAGGTTCCGTATACATTTTCTGTACAATTTAATAACGATATCACTATTTTGTTCTAGATGTATAGCTTGTGATGAACCAAAGTAAAATGGCGGTCTTATGGTAAACGAAATGTTTCAGGAACTACGTTTATAATAATAAAAATGTTTCTTTTAAAATCAGAGCCTAAAGATTTCCGTGCAATTTTTAATCGTCTTTTTGAACAGTTTTATGCAGGCGTTTTTGGAATCCGACGCCCGACAGCAATAATATACCACTACTCTAAAACAATGGCAAGAGATATTCTTTTTTATGAACCTCTACTCGACGCTCCTGCATTCGTGTTTTCTAAATCATACCCTAAAGATCTAGACTTAGACTTTTGCAGTGCGCTTCAGAGACTACTTATGCAGGCGATTACATTACATTACATTACACTATCAAATACTCATATAGCGGTAATGATTAATTAAGTATGTAATTATTGCATGTTTACTTAGAACCTTACCTAACATTTGTTCACTTCAATCAGATTATAAATCGAGTTTTTGTTTGACATCTAGATTTCCTAAAGACTCTTGAGTTGTCTATAGCTCTACGTTGGGATCTGGAGCGGAACATTTATCTTACTTCGATTGCAGTCTGACATACACGGGACCCAAAGTAAATATATAAAATACTCTCGAGATATTTGCGTGGTTTATAGGCTACGTATAAAAATGATTGTGTTGATACATTCGACTACGAGTATGTAAAATATTTGATATCATTCTTATCAGTAAAGCCATAACTTTTACAACTCATTCAAAACTGTAAAATATTTTACTTCTTTTTGTGTCTCTAAACGGTTCTTTATTGCAAATCAAAGACACATTTCACAGATATCGGTAAATAAATCATAAGCTGTTTTAGTATAAAATAACTAGATACATCATAAAATCAGCTGAGCCCTTGGAATTACTTACGTATTTGAGAAGGTTTATGCATACATCTTGTGTAGCCGACGCGACGCTACAATAGGCTGTAAAATCTAACACAATGGCAAGCAATACGACATTTTATGCACTGCAGTTTGACGCTCTTATAGCTAATGTGTTAGAATAGTGGCATATTTTTTGCAGTCAGCGCAGGGCCTTATAAAGATAATTATGTTGGCGTTTCGAATTTTTGAAACCCTTTCTTAGCGAGCTCCTATGGCCCTAAAGGAAGCTACATACCAAATTTAATTCTAATCTGTTCGGTAATTTTGAAGAAATCGTGATTTATTCATTTTTACCCCCCCCCCCTCCCCAAACCCCCCTAAAATTTCCATTTTTAAAACCCGTTTTTAGTGAACACTTATGGCCCTAGAGGAAGCTACATACCAAATTTCATTCCAATCCGTTCGGTAGTTTTGAAGAAATCGTGATTTAATAACTTTGATCCCCCAAACCCCCTAAAATTTCTAATTTTTTCAAACCCTTTCTTAGTGAGCACCTATGGCCCTAGAGGAAGCTACATACCAAATTAAATTTCAATCCGTTCGGTAGTTTTTGAGAAATCGTGATGAGTGAGTCAGTGAGTGAGTGGTATTTCGCTTTTATATATATAGATAGATACGAAGATGTGCGAATGTTTCCGAAGTTAAACGAATGGCATCTCTTCTTTAAATTTGTATAAATGAATATATTGTTGATAAAAGGTTGTATTTATATTCGTTTTATAACCTCAAAGTATATCTTGTAATATATTATACATGCCTACATTAGTTCTATAAATATATATGTTTTTAATCAACTTCACAAGACATTATATTATTGATCGAAGTTGTAAATATAACCTTAAATATAATCTACATTAGGCTTTGTTTAAGTATTTACAGATGATGGGTTAAATAAGCTGTTATATTATATTTTTACTCACGGACGTACATTCGCTTTAATAGGAGTTGAAAGTACTACAGTAGTTCTAGAAGATGAAATATCTCTGAAAACCGTAAACTAATAAACTACGATTGTAACGGTAAAACGATTGTCAAAATTTGACTCAACTTAATTATCTAGATACAGTATTATAATAATAATTTAATTCGACTTCTTTTTAGGGGTGCACAACCAATTTGGAAGGTTAAAGTTGAAATTTGAAAATATGTGAATGTCATAAAATGCAATCATGTCATCAAAATCACAATCGTATTCACTTGTCGCTTCCCTCTTACAACTTTATGATGATGACGTGTCGTAAATATAACCTAGTCTGTTTTGCCAAATGACTACAAAAACGAGCGACTCTCAAATATTTATGAAGTTCATTCAATGGTCATGTTTTCCTTAAACAATCGTAGGTCTACATGGAATTTATTTTTGTAGTTACATCTTAACTTCTTATTTCTGTTGGTATTTTAAATACAATCGTAAAATAGCGCATGTCATATGACTAAACCTGCAGTAGTAAATGCTCTTATGATTTGTTAATCACAGTTGATTCTTAAGGTGAATCAAAACAATTTGAAACACAGCTCATCTTATGTGGAAAACAATAATTTCAACATATGTAAACGTTTCATCGAAATCGGAAAAGTGGTTTTTGAGTTAAATGGGTGAAATAACATCGTATATTATGGATAATGTATGTCTAAGTTATAACAAGTGACGAGTAAAACCAAGTAAGCCGATAGGAATAGTCAATTTAAGTCTTCCGTATCATCTAGGAGAGGCAGTCTGAAAGAAGCAGAGTTAGAGACAAATGGTTCGCTTGTACGTAGTGATGATGATGTAAATATTTATTTGAAGCAGAAGTACTTCATAGTATGTAGTGTGCTTGGAAACGTTATGCCCTAACGCACTCAGTGTGTATATTACACTAACATGACCGACGTAAATCACAGAAAAAAGGCCTTTGTGACGGGCTTCTCGCTGTCGGTCACCCCTGCGGTCCTCAGGCGATGGCTTGTCTCCTTAAAGAATGTGCCCTGCCACTCCCGTGCGAGCTTCCAGACTTTGTCAAGATGGGTTATCGTGATGAAGATTCTTCAAATAAGGTTGCGAAACTATTGTAACTTTATTACTTTATAAAACCCAACAAAATTCTCTGCAGGTCCGAACTTAAAATGAAGGCAAAGGCAAGCGAGTCCACCTTGTGTGATCTGGAGTCAGCTCCAGACCAATGTTACCAACAGACTGACTTAGGTTTAAACATCTATATTATAGAATAGTATCTGAATCACTGAATTTAATTTACAGTTTTAAGATTATAAATACCTACTTTTTTCCGCCTAGTGACCCACTTACTGGTATTATTTATACTACCGCGTTTCGAGACATCTGCGGTTTAAGACATTCGAACCGCGGTAGGATAAATACCAGTAAGTGGATCACTAGACGGACAAATAGAAGATAGTTATAAACTTAATACTGTATATTGATCATTTAGTCTAAAGAAGGATCCTCCCCTTTAACCATAAACTGTGACATCCACTGTTTGTGGGCAAGACATTTTTAACACGACAACTTCAAACATGGATCCAGAATTACTCTGTACCTATTATCAACTCCTATAAAAGAGATTGTACGTCTGTACGTACGTACGTACGTGAGTAACATAATAGAACAGATGATTTCACCCATCATCTGTTTAAAACCTAGCGTAGATCGTACTTTGGGGTTAGGTTAGTTTAGGTTAACTACAATATAAGCAATTAACTACAACTACAATCATTATGATTTCTTGTATAAAATATAACAGCTGATTTCACCCATCATCTGTAATACTTAAATAACCCTAGTGCAGATTATACTTTGGGGTTATGTTCACAACTTCAATCGTTATAATTTCTTATAAATTTTATTTTTTTCAAATATGAATTAATCTGTATCTATTATTACTATCTAAGGTACCTTTCACATCATATACCCAGAGAGCTTGCTAAATGGTAAAACGTGTTTGGCCAAAATCTTTTTATTAAGAAGCGCCTTAAATTAAACTAGTGTTCCCGGCAATGCTTCGCCATTGCTTGGTTTTAGTACCTTGTAATTTATACGATCCCAATTCCTGCAAATAGTACATGTTGTCTTCTTCTTCTTTGTGAAATGTTGTTTTTTAACTAATAATCTCACTAAATATATAGAACTATAATAATATAGGCCTACCATAAACATTAAATCCTCTGTGAGCTGAAAACAAAAACTATAAAAAATAAAAATGTAAACAACACAGCGATAGTTTGCAAATAGAAATACAGTATTTAGATTTCTAAGGCAGCTGTTTATTTAAATGAGACAGCTGCTTATTTACGTGAGATTACTTAAGATAAAACACATGTGACATACACTTAATCAAATATTTCTTCCACAAGTTATGAATGGGACGTTTGATGCCTAAGAGGGCAGAGCCCTACTGATTGAAAATAAGACAGACGACTTTTGGAACATCTTGAGAAAAATCCTTTTAACTTTACATAACAATCGTCAAAATAGGCCAAGAAATAAAAGCGAGACTAAGCTCACAAAACAAATCCTTAGTGAATTAAGAAGTAAGATATGAATTGAATAGTAGTTGCACCAAGTCCATCCAGAAAACATAAATTTCATAATATATAATGTTTTTAAATATTACTAGGGGGCTTTGCCCCCTGCTTGCTCCGCTCGCCAATCTCCACCCCACCTTCGATCGATTCGCTTTATTTTTTCTTTGTCATCAAGTGGAAAAAAAATTTATTGAATTTGTATGTTACAAATTTAAAGAGAACGAGCACCAGAAAAGAACATTTTCCCACGAGTTTTGAACATTATTTTTCACGATACTACAGCAAAGAATTATTTGATGCAACAGCAAAAAATATGATTATTAACATTTATTTTTCTTCTTACTGATTCAACAGGGTCTTCTTTCCCCGCTATTTTTTCCAATCCCGTTCCCTTGGCAATGGTTTCGCTAGATAGTAGATAGGGACAGCGGGATTCTCGTAATCCATTCATGCGCGTCTGTTTTAGGCCCATATTCACTGTAAATACACGTATTTAATTTATTCTTATTACTTTATAATTCTGAGAAGAAGAAGTAGAAAAACTTTTTATATAATAGAGAGATATTTTTAATATTATATAACTTAAAAGGGAAAATGGAACAGCTTTAGGGAGCTCTTATTTATCTGTCCTTCTGTCAGTGAAACCTGTCAAACACAATATCAAGCTGTCATAATTAATTATAAAGCATGTTTTACAAACTCAAACAATCAAAAATAAAATAAATAACTATAAATTGAATCTATGATATTGACCTGTAATACATAGTTTAAAAAAGTTTCATTAATGTTACGAAAAACTACTTTTTTAATTTTATAATTTGCATTTTTCAAAATATTTTTGAAAATGTTGCTTAAAACTCCAACTCATAAAAAAATTCATAAAATTATTGCCATACATTTATTTAAACCTGTGGTGTTGTAGGCACTTGTAAATTTTACAGAAAAACTATAACATATGCGTTGTTTGGTGAAAATGTTATGAAAATGTGTTTTTTTCATTAATGCTGTGTACAGTAATACCTTGTTTGGGAGCCGTCATTTCCTTTCTCCACCACCAACACAAAATTTATTTCCAGTGCAGTTATTGGATTAGATTGATAATTCGGCACAATACATAACGTGTGAATGAGTTGTTATTCTTAAAAATTTGGTCAAACTTTTAGAACGGCTAGAATTGAGGAACCCTAGGCGTGTCTGTTTCTATTTGTTAACGCACTACTTCAAAACCTTGAACAATCTAAATTATCCTTATTAATAACCATGTTGCTAGAAGGATGCTAAGCTTGTCAAAGCATATCTTGTACATTACGACTTGTTTATAGTCTGTGACGAGGCCCATATTTAACCCATTCCGGGCCACTTACTACCCTGCTATTTCCAGTCGACCAACAGTGAGAGAAGACTTTGGAGGTCTTCCTTTGGATGTTGCAGGGTAAAAAACACCTAATTTGTAAGGTCACCCTGTCAATTAAAACATAAATTATAGTCGGGTTCGTTCTTGGCAACGGCTTGTGTACGAACACGATTGAAACCGGCTAACATGAGTAAAGTATAATGTAAATGTAAGAAAGGGTTTGTAATTTGCATTTAACATTGCTGAATTTATCAGTTACTATTATACAGATAACTAGGGGATACCGATGCGTGCCTTGCACGCCGACCTTGCCTTTACACTCATGTTTTGACACATTATAAAATAATAAACTATCTAAAAATAATTCAACCTCTTAAAAGAAACAACCAGGCCTAAGTCATGTTGGTTCTATTTAATTAAGGTGTAGGTTTAATAATATAAACCTTACTGTAAATAGAGTTAAATGTTTAACCAAATTATACACGGCTAGAGGGTGGCATAATTACTCACCAACTCCAATGTAATATTTTCGTGGTAATGACGGTTGATTATGACAGAATCACTTAAATCGTGGTAGGGTGGTACTAAATTTTGAGGCACAGTAAGGCCAGAGGTTTTGCGTAAATGACCGGATTTTGTTATATTATAAAGAAGAGATATAACAGAATTTCAAAGCATGAAATCAATAATTGATAGAAATCCCACTGAGGAAGCCTAGAGGTCAGTTATTGTAATTGTGCCGACAATGAGCGACTACCTATTAATCAAGAACGACTGTCTCAATGCCTCAAACATAAAGCAAACCCTAATATCAGTCTTTATAAATTTAGTACATTTGTATTGATTTTATTTACATACTAGAGGAAACCCCTGCGTGCTCCGCACGCCAACCCCGTTGGAACCTTCTATACACATAATCATGTTATGTTTTCTTTATAATAAAGGTGTAGGATTAATAATAACCCCAAAGCTAAGATGGTAAATAATGTTAAATGTTCAAATCAAATTATTTCGTATATTTCATAACAGTAGTTATAATAATGGTTAAAAGAACCAGCAACCTCAGGTCTACACTTTGAAACCATAATCTAAAAGCTAAAATACAAAAATAATTGCTTTAAAGTTTGAAATCAGCTGTTAATGGAAATATTGATGCAAACAGATATTTTATTCAATTTGTTGCTATGGTAATAAATTTAAATACTTGTGTTCGTTTATCAGTCTAGGCCTAACCTAAGAATTTTGTTGAACTAAATTTAAAAATATTGAAATAAAAAAGGTTTTTATCGAAATGAATTATAGCCTATGTTACTCAGGGATACTTTCGTTTTTTATTAGTAAAACTATTTTTTTAATCGGTTCAGTAGTTCCAGAGATTACCCCCTACATAAAAAAATCAAAAAGAACAAACTTTACCTCTTTATAATATTAGTATAGATTATCTTTCTATAAAAATAAAAATTACTTTGATTCAATCAAAAATGTTTGTTGATACTACATTATGAGACATACTAGATAATTTATTGCCATTGACGATTTCTGGTAGAAAATGTTGTAACTTCAGAACCAAAACTTGATTTGCTAATCACACATCATCCGTGTCGAATGACGGGTTTACACAGGAGATAACGTTGCTAATAACACTAGTTTTTAACAAGTTTAAAACATTTTTCAAAGATTTGCTCTTTCAAATGTTACAAATATTTACATTTAACATTTACTAGTAACATTTTTGCTAGTAAAATTTGGATCCGTTTACACCAATCCGTAAAAAATGTTAGAAACATTTTTGCTTATAACATTGCTAATAACATTTGTTATGAAATTTATTTTCTGTAACATGTTAATCACATTGCGAATAACATTGGCAGTAACATAAATATCCACTAGTATATTTCAATCGCTCTGGGAGTGGTCCAGATCAAAGGATGTTAGAAACACAATGTTATTAACTTGTTTCGTACTAGTAATGAAAATTTTAACATTACTAATAACATTTTTAGTTGAATGAGGGTATAATATTATCTCAGTGGTGGGAATGGGTTAGTTTTCAATCGACACTTGATCGAAATAGTGCAGGTGTGTAGTGCTTTGTTTAATTTTCCGTTAACTCTAAATTTTTGGCCAAGATAAGGATGGAGTGGTCTAAGGAGGAAATTATGAAACTGGACGAAGAATACCGGAAGGATGAATGTTTGTGGAATTCTACAATTAAAGAATACAAAGATAAGCAGACAAAATACGCTTGAAGGCACATTTCGTGTATTTTCGATTGCAAATGGAAGGAAGTCGAAAAAAGTATAACAATTATCGGAATTCCAGAGGGAATTGAAGAAGAAAAAACAAAGGAAATCAGGCGACGATCAATAATGTATAACTTGTCATAACATTGCTAATAACATTTCGTTATCTACTAGTCAGACAACCCGATGGAATTTTTTTTACATTTTTAAAAAAAAAACATTTTTACTAACATTTCGCTACCAACCGGTGTAAACGGTGGACGTAAAAATGTTAGTGACACAAATGTTATACACTTTTTGCTAATAACAATGTTATATAACATTTCGATGTAAACCCATCTT
>JAGFPH010000011.1:1122380-1187540 GCA_018207615.1 Philaenus spumarius | reverse complement strand
CCAAGATTTATATTTAGCTTTTCATGGTGTATATTTAGCTTTCTACGAAGTATATTTGGCTTTCTAAGATTTATATTTGGCTTTCCACGGTGTATATTTAGCTTTCTATGGTGTATTGGTTTTCCAATATTTATATTTGGCTTTCCACGGTGTATATTTAGTTTTCTTCGGTGTATTGGCTTTCCAAGATTTATATTTAGCTTTTCATGGTGTATATTCAGCTTTCCACGGTGTATTGGCTTTCCAAGATTTATATTTGGACTTCACGTGTATATTTGGCCTTCTTCGATGTATATTTCAGTTTCCACGTTGTATTTTTTTCCACAAATAACCAACCTGTGGTTACTGCATAAAATATATAAGTCACAGTTATAAGTTTATCATCTTAGACCAATGAAGTTTTATAATGTTATTGTTTGTCTGAATCAATCATATTGATCGCGTTTAGGCCAAACGTAAATTTGTTTGCGTTTGAAGCTTGTGATTAGCGTTGATAAGTATTAAAATTAGCAGTTTGATCTGGTATTATGTTCTAGTTGCTATGGTAACAAATATAGCAACAAATCGATCTATTTTAAATCTGGTTAAATATTTTAATGCCAATATTTTATTATTAGTCTGATCTATTATTATTTAATAATTATTATGCATTATTTGTTTTTCATTCATCTTAAAACTAGACAAGGCCGATCTGATGAAACCTCCACACATATTTTATAATTTATTTTTAATAATGCTGTAGTCGTAACATTTAACCATAACCTCAAAGCTAAGATAGTAAATAATATGAAACATCTGAATCAAATTAGTTAAACTTTCTGTTAAATAATATAACAGGAATTATGTTTTTAAATCACTACTACTTTTAAGTATACTCATAAATTTGTATTATTTTGTAAAATATTATGTTGCTTAAGTTCTTTTTTTTTTGCCAGTTAGACTAGTTACTAAGAGTTACTAAGTAAATCGAAAGCCAGATACTAGGTTTGATCCTACACAACCTGCAACGAAGGTTCCAACTTCATCATACTGAACTAACGCTTTTGTCCTCTCGTCGCCCTGCTTCGTCCTATTATTTTAAATAAGACCATGACCTAAAACAAAAAGATACACATAATTTTTTTTACAAACAAATTATATTATTTCAAATTACAAAATCTGTTGTAAATAGAAACACTACTTAGAATTAACCTACATGCTAGTTTGAAGGTGTTATATACAACATAATATCCAGAGAACCGTATTTTATGGTATTGTTATCGACTCGTTAGTTAGAATGCTGCAATTTCAAACTATAGTCAATTAAATAATACATATCTCAGTGAAACATTTTATTCAACTCAATACAGTTACCAAACCTGGTGTTGGAGCAAACGAGTGTTTTACTTAGAAAAAACACGCTGTCAAATTAACTTCCTACTAACTTACCTTATGGATAAGTTTCTGTTATGAATTTACAGCCAGAAAACCAGCTTAATGTAAATTTAGTTCATAATATACTCACGAAGCATTCCAACTTGTCTATAATATTAAAATAGTCCAGAAGAATACTTGACACTACGTCAAACAGCCCAGTCCCAAAGTTCACGCAAAATACTGGAGCTACGATAGAAATGGTAAAGTAAAAGAAACATTAGGCCTTTAAACACGTTTTAATGTAGTTGTATGTTCATCAGGAGACTTGATTGATCACTTACGTCTGCCCTAAGACAGGAAGACGTCATTAATATAAAGTGAAAAGAAAACAGGGAGCCTGGAACCCCTGAAGTCCCTGAGGGCTTCCAGTGCATGCACTATGCCGCCATTAATATTTTGTAGTGCATTTCGTTTCCTTTTTAAGGAAATTAAGTTAAGCACAAAAGGATGACTAGAGAGTAAGGAGGATCATGTAGTAAAATAAGTCCTCAGATAAGATCATCTTTGTCAGCTATTGGTATTATAATTCAATTCTTTTATTTAAAATTGCTCTAAATTAGTATGACACCTTGAAACAAAAAGTGTTTAAGGAAATCCATTATTTGGAAAAAAATAGTGTTGTACTAAAATTAAATCACGTCTTCCCTCAATGCCATGGACGACTCTTACATGCCAAATTTTAATTCGATCTGATTTCAAATCGAGATCTTTAAAACGAGATAAACATTTTTACTTTGGTTATTTAATTTCTAAATGAATAATGATTCCTTTTATATTTATCTGCTAAAATGGCAAGTGAAATTACACATTGGGCAGTTATATGATATTTTTCTGGATATTGCATTGATTTTTTCGTATGACATTCCCCACACTGCCTTTCAGACGTTAAGCGAAACAAAAAATAAATAAGGCAAACATAAATAATCATATAAATTTTATTGATATCGTAAGTTTTCCATGCGTGCGACACATACATAGATTTAAAAACAGATATTAAAAATTAGAGGCCAACGTTACATTTTGGTGCAAGCATTTCTCAAACTAAAGTAATTATTTAAAGAAAACAATATTATTTAGTTTTATTTTGTAAAATAACTAATACAGCTGCAACGTAACCTCGATTTGACATAGTTCTTAATTTTATAAAACTCAAAATCCTGTTATATTTATTTATTTGTTTATAGATTGTTATTTCTAAATTTCAATTTAGATGTGCATAGAGGGTTTTAGTCAAGTTGATTTAGATCATCTGTAAAACGAGAAAATGACGTTGAAAATAAGGATGTTTAAAATATGTGCGGTTAAATATAAGTAGGAAGGTAGGTACAATTTACAATCCGTACGAGAATATGAAAGAAAGATTTTTTTATTTTGGCAAACAGGGGTTTTCTTTAATTTAAAGTTCTAAAATAAACACAAATGACTTCTTTGCAATTGTTAAATTTTTAATCTATTTTCCCACAGTGTCTTTACAAGTTCCGAGCTACCGATTGATTAGTCACCTTGGTAATTACTGAAACAAGTACTTACTGGTCATCCATTTAGTTATGCCTTTATGGTGTAAAACTCATTATTTCAACTTAAAATAACAATAGTTTTTTAGATATAAATTGACTAGTATTGATATTTGTAATAATGAAATTGTAAATTGTCTTTGGTCCAGAAACAATAAGTAGAATTAATGGTAGAGAGTTTTGAAACGCCCTGATTATGTAGTACATTTAGTTTAGATAACCATACATTTTACTTGTAACTACTAAAGTTGTGATAATAAGTACGTGTACCTGGTTTTAAAAATATTTTAGGTTTTACCGTTTATTTCTCATTGAACCTAAGATGTCATTTAATGATAAAATATTAAATCTTTCTATATTATTTTAGATAAAATAAAACCTGAACACAAAATCTCACAATAAATACGTTTACTAACCTCAAACGCGTTTCAACGACAATGTCGCCATCCTCAGTGATGCACGAACTACAGTAACCAAACTATAACTGATCTAACAGTGTGACAACGCACCGTATAAATACCTAAACAGAAGGGGCGTACCCTACAGGGGGCGTTTCATAAGCCTATGCTAAGGCGTTAACCACCGCCTACCGTTAATCATATATCTTAACAATAACAATATATCTTAAATAAGATTGCTAAACTAATATTAATATTTAACAAAACATAGCATAATCTTATGACACGCCCCCTTCTGTTTATGTATTTATACGGTGCGTTGTCACACTGTTAGATCAGTTATATTTTGTAGTTTGGTTACTGTAGCACGTGCATCACTGAGGATGGCGACATTGTCGTTGAAACACGTTTGAGGTTAGTAAACGTATTTATTGTGAGATTTTGTGGTCAGGTTTTATTTTATCTAAGTTATTTTCTCACAAGTCAAGCTCATTAGTTATTTATTTATATACTATTTTGTTTTGTAAAAAAGATTAACTATTTTATTCACAACCATTAAGGGACAGTTTATAGATAATTTATTGGATATTATAAAACTTTAAAAAGCAGTAATACTGGAACAGAATTATTGCCGCGACAGTCAGATACAGACGCAGCAACATTTACTACACTTTGTCTGGATGATAAAGACATAAACTGCCGATTAAAAGCATTTTGAGTCGAAGAGTTATTATCGCTTCATTAATTCAATGAATTTCTGTGTAGAGGGAGGTTAAAATACCCGATATGAATAATGAATACGAAAATCGGTGTGTTTACCCTGGATTTATCGAAATTAAACGTTTAATTAAATTTATTATGATTTATGGATCAGAACTTAAGTGTTTAAAACTCATGCACAATAGTTGGTCAGGCCTACTGGAGCCGTTTTAAAATGTGTCATATCATGTTTTTATGTGTGCGACACTGAATCCTGTCTGCCATGCTTCATAACAAAACAACTTAAACTAGTTAATATAAATAACAACGCTTCATTAATTTAATGCAGTGTGAAATAAAAATGTCCGATATGAATGCGACAATTGGTGTACGTGTATCCTGGGTAAATCGAAGTTAGACGTAAAATTACATAAATTATGCCCTATGAAACGGAAAATAACAATATGGATCGCTCGTGGAATAAATTGATAGAATAACTATAAGCAAACCATGTTTGATAGCTATAACAGTTATAGTTTGGTTATTGGAACTCGAGCATCACTGAAGATGGCGACATTGTCGTTTAAACGCGTTTTAAAGCCTTTATTTTTATATTTTTAAAATAGCGGATGTTTAAATTATCTAAAGTTGAATACGTTTTAAACTGTTAACACACTGTAAATAGATACACACATTTTTGTAATGCCCAACAAACAATTTGTGTGTGTGTTTTTAAAATTGTTTTATTATTATTTCAGAAGACAAGGAATTTATCGATAAAACATAAGTTTTATGTATTCATCAACTCGTTACGCTCATTTGTGGGCGGGATAGTTATAATATCCTATATTTTATGGAAAACGTTTTACTTTGTTCATTTAAACCGGAATAATGTAGAATTGCGCACTCAATAAGAATCTTCGCAAGACTTAGTTTCATAACAATTGTATAATTTAAACTTAAACTGAAAAGTTCAATGAGATGTCCACGTCCAGCAGAAACTCCAACAAGCTATTTACGCTTGTTTCACTTTATGTGTACATTCTCACTCTAGCCTAAGCCTAACCTAGAAATCAATAATTCAAGTTTTTATTCCTTTTAAAATACAAACAAAAATCAATATTTATTTTCGATTTGAATTTTTTTTTAAATATATACCTAAATGTTAAATCAAATTGCTTACATTATGTAATAATTGTAATTATGTATTATTCATATGTCCATAATTTCTTATTTTTATAAATTTCAATTAGTTAAGATAAAAAATTAATAAGATATCAGATTAATAAGATAAAAGCGAGTGTACGTCCGTTAGTAACATATAATATAACAACTGATTTCACCCATCATTTTTAAGCTAATATTTAAACAAACCCAGTGTAGTTATACTTTATGTTTACAACTTCAATGATTATAATTTCTTATGAAGTTTTTAAAATCACTTCTGATAGGTCAAGGTAAACTTTTTGAAACAGCTTGTATTACATAAAAACGTAGTACAGTAGTATAATTTTAAAATACACAATGTGCGTTGCTGAAAAAATAAGAGATTTTACCAACAACAAATCACTGGACATTTTAGATTGGTTTCAAATCCACAAGCAATTTAAGAAAGCTTATATCTATACCGGCTTGCTTGTGTTTACTCAAATTGTTTGCAAATGGGGAAGAGTTGTTATTGTTATCGACAGACGGAATTGTAGCGTTGACACGACGCCTGTTTTATTTAGTCAGCTGTGAAGTTGACAATCCTGCAATCAGTAACAACAGGTGGTTTTGGCTGCCTCATACATAACCTCAAACTACTGTGGCGAGAGGCGTTGCGTTTATTGTTTACAAACATGCACTTTGAGGGACACGGATCGTTTGAATGATTTGAGTTCTATTTGATTCGAGTGTCAAGTACATGCAGTAAGCTTCCTCTCGTACACAAAAAAACAGATATATGAATACATACCAATGTACAGATTAATATTCTGGTGGAACAGTAAGTTATTATTTTAAGTAACTACAAATTATTAATTCACAGAAATTAACAGAGTTCTACGTCTTTATAAAATTAATTGTGCATGCTGTCAGTTTGTCAATTAGTTGCAAATTGTGTATTTAAATGCCAAAAAAAGGAAACACTTTTAAAATAATAACAACTGCAATGTTAAAAAACACATCAAATCGAAATTTGTCGTAGGTTTTAAAAGAATACAATAAATAAAATACTTGAAATTGTGAGTACTGTAGTTTCAAGAAACAATTATCTTATTGCAGGATGTAGGCCTACAGAATACTTAAATATGTCAATTAAAAACATATATTATTTTAAAACTAGAGCATCTACGCCTATTTCAAAATATTAACCTAAAAATAAAGAAGAATTCAGGACTAGAACTTACCAGTCAAAAACTTACAGCTTAATAGTAAAGAATAATACAACTGAAATAGGAAACCATAGTTGTCAACAGTCCTGTGTTCCTTATTATTTCAGGTTAAACTTTAAACTTAGTCTTAGGCCTCTATTTTTTTAGAATCATTCTTTAAAAACACAAAATAATTTTGGCATTTAAAAATAAGTTATAGTTACTTATGTTCACACAATTAATTATCGAAATATATTTGTATCGAAGGGTTTATGCAAAATGTAAGACAAAGTGTTTGTACAAAATGTACAACAAAGGGTTTATTGAAAATGTACAAAAAATTGTATTCAAAATTTACACAAAAGGCTTGTACAAAATGAATGACAAAATGTCTGCGCAAAATGTACGACAAAGGGTTTATTAAAAAATGTACGACAAAGGGCCCATTCAAAATGTACAGAATGTACGAAAAAAGGCTTGTTCAAAATGTACGACAAATGGTTTATGCAAAATGTTTGTCAAAGGGTTTATTCAAAATTTACGACAAAGGGTTTATGCAAAATGTACGATAAAGGATTTATTCAAAATGTACGTTAAAGTGCTTATGCAAAATGTACGATAAAAG
This sequence comes from Philaenus spumarius, assembly GCA_018207615.1. Lineage (NCBI taxonomy): Eukaryota > Metazoa > Arthropoda > Insecta > Hemiptera > Aphrophoridae > Philaenus > Philaenus spumarius. Next base: position 1,180,534 of record JAGFPH010000011.1, on the reverse strand, counting down.
ATTCATTCAAAATGTATGATAAAGGGTTTATGCAAAATGTACAACAAAGGGTTTATACAAAATGTACGATAAAAGATTCATTCAAAATGTACGATAAAGGGTTTATTCAAAATGTACGGCAAAGTGTTTATTCAAAATGTACGATAAAGGATTCATTAAAAATGTACGATAAAGTGCTTATGCAAAATGTACGACAAAGGGTTTATGCAAAATGTAGCACAAATGGTTTATGCAAAATATATGGCACTTGGTTTATGCAAAATGAACTTCAAAGGTTTTGTGCAACATTTACGACAAATGGTTTATTCTAAATATACGACAAAGGGTTTGTGCAGAATGTACGCCAAAGGGTTTATTCAAAATGTACGACAGTGGGTTCATGCAAAATGTATGACAAAAGTTTTATTCAAAATATTCGATAACTTGTTTATGCAAAATGTACGACAAAGAGTTTATTCTTAATGTACGACAAAGGGTTTATGCAAAATGTGCGATAGTTAAAACGTACGACACTACACAATAGATCTAAATGTTCTACAAACAATAATAGCTTTCGAGACAATTTTTTTTTTCGTTGGCACTTAACGGTGGATTAACGTAAATAAATCTAACGAACTTTTTATCCAACTAGTATAGACACACGTTTAGGCCAACACGTTTAAATAACTTCTTTAACCTAAAAATATAATTAGTTGTTTAAAATGATGTTTTTTTTTACTTAAAGTTAAAATATATACACTTTCCATTAAATAATCCCCCTTAGAATTATAATTGTCTATGGGGAGTTATGTAATAGCCCGTATTCTTATTACGTGTTCATGTTAGTTTTAAGTTAGCTTTAGTCAATTATCAATCAATAGTGCGCAACAATCTGTCGGAACAAACATGTGGTGAGTGTACATAGTACACAGAACTGATAAGATACGAACTATGTGTAAAATACAAGGAGATTATTGTGTGTTGCAATATTGGCTAGCGAGAATATTGGTTCAGGCACTAGGAAGTGATAGGTTACAAAAATTGAGCATCCAGAGTATAACAGATCACACGTGGAGTGCGTACAGAGAACAGTCAAATATTATTAGGCATTTGGTTTTAAATTAAACTGAGCTATTTGCACGTTAAGAATTTAAGGAAAATATTTTCACAAATTTCAGTGTCTCAAAAGGCAAATTTTGGAGACAATGGTGGTTTTTTATGGAATTGTTGATCCGTCTTACTTGGTCCCGGTTAAAGATTTTGGCTCGAAACGTTCATAATTTTGGTATTCAATTTTGATACTTTTTCAACAATGTTTCTTACGTTAAAAATTTTTAAATTGTAGAAAAAGTTCGGAAAAATAAATAGACGATATTTAAATGTCCTCAATAATCAATATAGGTTGAGTGAACGTAATCAGTTACTTCAGTCACTCTCCAGTCATTTCAAAGTTGCTGCAAAAAATATAATTTTTACGTTTTGTACCTCGACTTGTTTCTTAAAAATTTTAATGAAAAATTTATAAATTTACAATAGTTATTAAATTATTGAAAATAAAAACTGATAAACAAGAAATATACATTGTCATAAAAAAACAAGTAAAATACCTATTTTATATTTTTATATGCTGACTACTATATTAAATTTAATTTTTTTTTTTAGGTATTGAATGACATCGTTATAATCGTCTTGCTTAGGGCCTATGACAGAATTTAAATTATTCGTTTAGTGAATTTGTAGGCTATATATTAGATCGTTCATAAAGTCACTGTTCTAAAAAATGTATTACAAAAAAAACGAATAATTAGGGTTAATTCAAACTTTTGTAAATCCGTGGGGAAACGACATCCATTCTTCATAAAACTTCGGTGAGACTACGAAAAATTTACTTTGTTTCATAGAAAATATATTATATGAAGATTCATAGTTCTAGAAATAAAATTTGATTAATATATTTCTAAATAATCAATAATTATAAAGAACTTGATTTCTATGAATTAAGCAGACTATGAAGGGTTGTACATCTGCTGGGAATGGTAAACAAATTCCAAAAAGGATTTTAAATTACCCAAAACTCCGTAAAAGTTTGATGGACAGTAATACTCGAGGTGTCGAGTTGTTGAAGCATAGCGCAGGAGAAAGAGACAAGTGGAGAGGGTTTATTTTAGAGGTTGTAGTGTTAAAAATGTGAGTTTTCATCATAAGTGCGAATAAAATATACTTTAAATATGGTTGAAAGGGTTTATTTGTATCTGAAATTTTGTGAAGTTATTTTAAAGACCATCTGAAAGATTTATATTTTAAACTATTCTGCTAAATATCATATTATTATGTTTAAAATACTTTCAGAAACTTTCAGTCCTAAACTAATTTTTATATCCAAGACTGGGGGGTGGATATATGTTACTTAAACATATTGTTAAGTTAACATAAGTAACGTGGGTCAAACTTGCAACTTCGACAACGTCTATAGTCTGATTTTCTATAACTGATCCACAACCATTCCACTGCAAAAGTGTTTACTGCAAATATTGACCTGCTTAGGCGCCATCTACGAACGTCTCGCACGTTTCCGCGAAGTATTTGACTGGTTACAGATTTGATAAAACCATGTAACATCTGCCGATAACAGTACCGAGTCAACTTTTAGTTACCGACACATCTGCAATGGCAATACAGATATCTTGTTTGTTATTTGACTATAAGGGGAAGGCATACCCCACGTGCTTATGAAGGTTTGTGAAGATATTGAAACCAATTTTGAAATAAAATACTGATTTCAATTTTGTAACTAATTCAACACATTTATTTGAATGTATTGTCTATTAAAATTTCTCCTTCGTGTTTTTTTATGTTATTTTTCAATAAACCCTATTTTATTCGAGAAGGAACTGAAATAAATATTGTTACTACCTTCGTCCTAAACTCCGTCTTACATTTTGATTTCCTCCATAATCGCTTTTATATTGTCATTCATGTCTCAAAAGTATACAAACCAATAAGTGTGTACCCACAGAATTACACTTAAAGTTCTTCAAATACTTCTTCAAAGATTGACCTCGTGGATTTGGCATTTATTTATGAGTTTGGTGAAAAAGCCCGAAGACAAGCTTCATTGCGCGGAAAGTTCAATAGCTTTTCAACTTTTGTCACATTGAGATTACTGTAGGTTGTTGAGATGGTTAGGTCTTGTTCGTGTCTCAGTTTTGTGACGCATTTCTGATAATATTTGATAAATTTGTATCGATACATATTGTTTTAGTTGGAGTATAACATACTTCATAAGGGGTATTTCACATAATTCACTCCAAAATAATGAAACAGGTTTACATAAACAAAATGCCTGAAAACGCTCAGTTGCTATATAATATGTCCTATTGTATTTGAATATATACAAAATGGAATTAGATAATATATTAAATTTATTTGACTTCTTGCTTATCCGCCTTTCTTAGCTTTGTCTTTATTTAGCCTGACGCGTTTCGGGTAGACCCCATCTTCAGAAGCTTTGTTTGCTTATGATAGATAGTAGCAAACAAAGCTTCTGAAGATGGTGTCTACCCGAAACTCGTCAGGCGAAATAAAGACAAAGCTAAGAAAGGCGGATAAGCAAGAAGACAAATGTTTCAAGCATCTTAGCGGAAATAATAATAACAATGCAGTGATAATAATGCAGTGATATTGAGTATACATTAATGTATGAAACTGTATTGTTTTATGAACCAACAATTTGCGTGTGTACAATAACCAGAAATTATTTTCGCATAATTTTAGCCGACATTTTAAATGTTTAATTTAATTCAAAGAATTTTGGGGCAAAAATATGACAAAATCTATATAAAGGGTACCTCACAACCATTTAACCAAACTTTACCATGTTATTTAGTAGGTCGAAACTTGAGAATAATACAACATAAATACGTTATATCTTAATTAGTTTAGAAGTTTTTTTTATCTGTATGTGTGTTTTTGATCAAAGTTATTATCTGACGAACGGTTTAAGATAAATTTATGAAACCCAGTATGAATGAATGTTTATAACATTGTTTTTCACAAATGTGTAACATAAATTTTTGTTACAGTTCTTAGTTTAAAAAAGGCAGTGGTTTATACCTAAAATTTTTTAAACATTTACGAAATTTACACAATTTTTACAAATTAAAGACAAATCCAAAGGTGTACCACTTTTTAGGACTAATTGTTGGATAACGGGGGAAATCTATTCTGACTAAAAGTGGGTTTACGTGATTATTGTATACACTCATTAGTCTAAATAAAGAGAGAATTATAATTTAAATGTAAAACTAGATACAAATAATTATATAATCGAATATCGCAAGCTTTACAACTGTATACCACATGTAAGTTACAATGATTGCGAGCTACCATTCCAAAATATGTGCGCAAATATATAATTTCACATGATTTGTAAACCAATCTGATAAACATTGATGCTGAGTTTCTTAAATGTATCTTGAACAATTTAAGAAATTTTTCTTCTCAAAAACACATATACACAAATGTCTAAGCAAAGCAAGATGTGACACGTTTTATATTATTATTTGCTAGTTTTGACCCAAAACACTCTGTATGTAAAGAAGAAATTCTAAAATGATCCAATTTTTATTTGTGTTCCTTTGCATATCAAAACCGTTTGACAGATTTTGACCAAATTTGGCCAAGTGATAAATTTGTGCTAGAGGGAGCTCAACGCCGTCAAAGTTATTTTGATTATTTATATTTAAGAGATTAAAATGGAGTAACCACTCCAAAACAATACCCTTGAAATACCTCGAATGTAAAGAGTTAAAAGTGTTTTTTATAACAAAATTAAGCCCTCGCATTGTGATTATATTTTATGGGACGAAAACGGGGATACCATTTAACGGGGTATTAAAACTATAAATACTCATTATTTTACTTACTTTGAAGTTTTAGAGAGCTAACATTTAGTGCATTTATTGCGTAAACAAAAGTAGAAAAAGTAAACTCGTGGAATTCAGGTCACTACTGTCTAATGGGTTAAAATGGGGTAACTACCACTAGTCAATAAATATAATACACACTAATTTTCTACGAGCTAGAGAGCTGAAATTTAGTACGTATTATTTTGTATGTATTCTTAATGATATACTAGGAATAATAACCATTTGATTTGCGTTTACTTGAGTCTAAGTGCTGAAATAGAATAACTACCCTAAAAAATAAAAAATAATTCCTTAAGCTGTATTTAGGAAAGAAAAAAAACTAATAGCATTTCGATTATTTGCGTCTAATGGGTTAAATATTTTGTTTACCCAATATTATTTAAGCGGTAAATTGTATTCATAGCCGTGAAATGCACCTCAAACCGTAATTTTTAAATTGCTCGTTATTTCACGCGAGTTATGAGTGACGAACTAGAAAAACGTGATTTTTAGACCTTACTGACTGAGCATGTTCTCGTATGTGAGTCTAATTAGGAAACAAATTATCGATTTGGACTAAACTCATATTTTGAGGCCAGGGAACTCTGATCTGATCTGCATTTTTTTAATTGCATGTCATTAATTTAATCATATCGGTGATTGAATCCACGTTTTAATCTATACTTATAAAAGCCAAATACCATTGACTCATTGACTCATCACAGTTTCTCCAAAACCACGAGGCCTACAAACATGAAATTTGGCACTAATACTCTTTATAGGCTCTAGACGCGCACTAAGAAAAGGTTTCCGAAAATTCGAAATTTTAGGGGGGGGGGTTTGGGGGGCCAAAGTTACTAAATCACGATTTGTCAAAACCTACCGAACGGATTAGAATGAAATTTGGTATGTAGCTTCCTCTAGGGCCATAGATGCTCGTTAAGAAAGGGTTTTAAAAAATTCTAAATTTTAGGGAGGTTTGGGGGGGTCAAAGTTACTAAAAAGAAACACCGAACGGATTGGAATGAAATTTATTATGTAGCTTCCTCTAGGGCCCTAGGTGCTCGCTAAGAAAGAGTTAAAAAAAAATCGAAATTTTAGGGGAGGTTTGAGGGGTCAAAGTTACTACAAAAAACCATCGAACGGATTGGAATGAAATTTTGTATGTAGCTTCCTCTAGGGCCCTAGGTACTCGCTAAGAAATGGTTTTAAAAAATTCTAAATTTTAGGGAGGTTTGGGGGGTCAAAGTTACTAAAAAGAATCACCGAACGGACTGGAATGAAATTTATTATGTAGCTTCCTCTAGGGCCCTAGGTGCTTGCTAAGAAAGAGTTTCAAAAAAAAAATCGAAATTTTAGGGGAAGTTTGGGGAGGGTCAATGTTACTAAAAATCCCCATAAGAAATACATAGTGTAATATATTTATTGATATAATATATTTTTTGTTAATATACATTTAACTTTGATTTGTCTATCCGTGCAAAGCCGGGTCGGACCAGCTAGTTTACTATATGTACGTGCTGGTATATGCAGCAACTTCAGAATAGTAGCTAAAAGAACAGCTGAGTTACAGACAAATGCCAGAAACTAATAGAGACAGTTGGATTTTGAAAAGTTTGAGGATTATAATTAGATTTTAAACGAAACCTTAACGGGAAATTAATGTTAGACCTAAGATTATTTGAACCAAAATGTTGATTGCAGGGTAATATTGGTAGGTATTGTAGGCAACTACAAAGAAATTGTATTTTGTCTTATAAGAAAATATTTTGTTGTAATACATTCCCTGAAAAGTTAAACATGTTCGATATAATCTATGATAAATATTTCAAACGCTCGCCATTTTTTTAAAATATACGAAATACCTTTTTGTATACACTTGAAAGACATTATGTACAAGATGCGTGTGTCGAATTTAAACTAATTATTTTATTTGCTTTAAAAGTTACAATTATTTTATATACTAGGCTTGTTAGAACCAATTGTTATATTTCGTTGTTTTGATAAACCTATGAAATATGGCAGACAGCATTCAATGTCGCATACATAAAAACACACGATATGACACATAACTGAAACGCGAATCTGTATTGTGCATGACTTTTAAACACTTACGTTATGATCCATAAATTAAACTAAATTTAATTCCACGTTTAATTTCTATTAATCCAGGATACACGCACCGATTTTCGTATTCATATTTTAACCTCCCTCTACAAAGAAATTAATGAAGCGTTCAAAACTGTTCGACTCAAAATGCTTTTAATTGGCAGTTTATGTCTTTATCCTACTTGCAAAGGGTGCTAACTTCTACTAGATCTATTCCATATTTCGTTCCATCATTACTGCTTTTTTAAACTGTATAATATAGGCTACAGTAAATTTCCTACTCGTTTAAACGGTTAAAATTTTACATAAGAAATGATATTCATCGGTTTAATATTTTACTATTCAATCACATCTTAGGTTCAGTAAGCAATAAACGAAGAAACTTAATACGTTTTTGGTGATACAAATATTTCTAATATTGGGTCTAAAATGTCAATACTACTTTTTGTTTGTTTATTTATTGCAATTTAACACAAACCCACGTCTACTATTTTGATAAAGTTTTTACTGATGTGTTAAAAATTGTCATCCGGTTAAGGCTATGTTTCAACAAGCAAATGGTTTGTAGAAAACGTCATCATACCAATCCTGAATAAACCGTTCGACATAAACCAAAACAGTAAAAGAAATGTTAGAAATGAAACAACCATGATAGCACAATCCATCTATTATTAAACAATCTGCTGTAAAAATATCTAAAAAAGTTAGCTGTTGCACTTGTACAACCGTTACGGGTATCTTACACTAATCGTTTTCATCTTATCGCGTAAACATCCGTATAAAATCTGAACTGTGGTGTGCTAGGAATATGCAATTCGCAATTAGATTTTTATATTTGAGATTGCAAAGTATTACTCAAAAACTGAGCTGTGTTGAGCTATCAATTTTTTTAAAATAGGTTGCTTTGTTAATTTAGCTTTTCTTTGCTCCTAACTATTTAGCTATGTAACTACTTATCAGAATGAAAATACATACGTTAATAATGAAGAATGTATAAACCTTGTGTGTAAATAAAATAAATAAATAATTTACTGTGGCGCACACTAAATACTCAAATAAGGAAGAGGCTTATAACAAACCAATGACAATCGGACAAAATTGCATTTTTTTTTATTCATTTATAATTTGTTTCGATTTAATGATTTCTTCCAAAGCTTAGTAAGTGGCCTATTTTTAACCAAACATCAATTCAAATTTAATATTTATGACGTATGCGGTGACCAATATTATCGTTGACAATTTGAATAAACCCACAAAAATACTGTAAACTCGCCACCATTTTTGAAATTAAACTTTAAAATTTAATACTTACAGGAAAATATATGATTTTGATACGTTATTGAATCTGCTTGATGTATCTCCCGCAAGCCTACATATTTATTGACCTAATTTGACTTACAAATAATAAAACGTATGACTTCTTACTTAGTTTGTTTATTATTTGTCAAGTTAATGGTTTTTACGTAAAAACGTTGTTCTTTAAAAATTATTTTACCCAAAAAGAGTTTAAAACTAAGATGATCGATTTGACAGCTTGCATTATTTCCATTGAGAAATACGTTTATAAAATATTTCTTCGCGCCCCATTTAACTACATTCCTTTCTAAGTGCAATAAGTAAATTACTCTCAGAAAACATACAATCAATTCAACACTGTAAAAACAATGCTCAACTAATGTGTTTCCGTTCTCCATTGTTACAAAAGCCCGGAACAGCAACCCTTAATGCAAGGCGTTTCGTACAGGTACGATTAATCTTAGCCTCGCACCGGGTCCTTAGCCTCTACATTAATTGCACGTCGACCCGACCTACTCCTTGGTAACACTTCGTCCACTTCACTTGTCCGACGGACGACTAATAGCAACCCCCCATCCCCACCCTTACAACACCAACCCTTCTGATTAACAATAAGTCAAATGACAACTGCAGTTTGTGGGAGTTATTGATGGGGAATATTTGTATTTGTGACAGCTTGGCCTTTGTTGTTTGGAAACCACGGTCTGATTTCTGTGGTTATGTATTGAGGAAATCTGTTGGAGCAAATTGCTTTTGGGGGGTTTCCAGTGTTGGGAGAATTATCAACCTTATTAAAGATTCTTACTTACATGAGTATAAAATAGTATAATAATATGTATTCACTCTCACATTAATTAAATTTGGAACAAACTTTAATTATATATGATTGCAAACTAGTGGACAACACCCGCGGTGACGCAGTAACTTGTTCTGAAGCAAATGCAAACAAATTATTGTATACTCTGATATTTTCACGTAAAGAACGATTTATTATAACAGAGAAACTCAGGTCGGGGTAGGGGTGACGGATGTGCAGAAGGGTCAGGGTTTTTGCTTGAATGGCCGGAGTTTTTAATAATAGAGAGATATTAGCGGCCCTTAAATTTGAACTCTTTCCTGTTGCAGGATTCCTCGTTACACTTACGTCTATCGCGCCATCAAGCCGAAACGCTTTCGTCTGGGAAAGCGCGTTTTCACTATTTTGGCTTCCAAAAATCTTTCCCACACGATTACTCGCGCACAATCCTTCACACGCCAAGCTCGTAGGAAAGAACGTAAGTGTGAAGCCTACAAACTGTAGGCACAGGCTCGGGGGAAAATCACACACACATTACAATTTCTCAACTTCTAAATGGCTTAGGAAGTTAATCGACAAATCAATAGCCCTGTTTACACAAACGCACCAACCTCTCAGTTTTTGGAGAGCCATAATTAAGCGAAGGCCTGTGTATACTCTCCATCACTCTTATAATAATTATACTAATTTTTAACCATCTCCTCCCGAACATTAAAGGTTAAAAATGTTATTAAATAATTTAAAATATTGTTTTTGTCAGGAAATAAATTGTATTCAAAAAATATAATGTACATTTATATGTTTTGAAGAACTTAAATATTTGTACATGTCTAGGCTAATTTATTTTAGGTTCAAATGTGTATTTTTTTAGAGTGTTTAAATAAAACGCACAGCTATAAAAAAAATAAAATATTTAATTTCGAGTCAGACATCATGTATGACGTAAAACTCATTCAATATTTACGTCAAGATCAAAATTGATTTACCAAAGATACAGTGTATAACAGAAATTTGAAAACAAAATTTATTTGGAAGCAACATCTATGAACAGATTTCAGCGGTCGTAATTCAAGCTCCCCGTAATCCCTAGAGTATATTGCGTCATGCTGTAATCAACTTAATATTAATTTCAAATGTTAATAAATTGATTTAATAACTTTACAGTGAAATTAGTGAACTCTATACACAATCTAATAGGTGAATTGCATCGATGCGTAACGTTATAAAGAGAATAATTTATAATCTCCTTGTGTACGTTGTTTGACTGAAATTAAATTGATTACGCGTTTTGATGTAAATATTAAACTGTGGTAACATATTTATTTTGTAATGTTGGTAGCAGAGTAGTCAATATATTTGGCTACGTAGTGTATGTGCTACTAATTTAAGACGTAAAACTAGTTTAAAATCGCAGTTTCCTGCTATAAGTTACTAAACCGATACTAGGTAGAATTTAGGTTGACAAATATCATAAACATTTTAAAATAGAGAAGGTACAATTATTTATGTACATATGAAATTAGGACGTTAAATATTAGGCTGTTTTAACTCTAAAAGTTAGTTTAAAGTTATTTTAATTATATTAAAAGTTGGGTAGCGTGAAATTATGTTGCATTGGTTGACATAACTTCTCGAAAGTAATTATATTACTTTGATTGTAACGACAGCTGTTTCACCCTCAACAGATGGGATCTTCAAGGGTAACACATACATATGTAACACACAAACACCTTTTCACTTAAAGGGATACACACACAAGTAAACTTTTAAAAATGTTTAATTGTATTCTGGTTTAGCTTGAGTAGCCTAATAACATTGACGAATGGATTTTTGTATAATTATTTGTTCGGGCATTTGACATTATCTATGTATATAAAATCCAAGTACCACTCACTGACGCACTCATCACGAAATCTAAAGAACCACCGAACGGATTGGAATGACATTTGGTATGTAGCTTCCTCTATGGACGTGGGTGCTCGCTAAGAAAGGTTTTCAAAAAATTCTAAATTTTAGGATGGGTTTGGGGTGGTCAAAGTTACTGAAAAAACAACCGAACGGATTGGAATGAAATTTGGTATGTAGCTTCCTCTAGCACCCTAGGTGCTCACTAAGAAAGGTTTCCAAAAAAATCGAAATTGTAGGGAGGTTTGGGGGGTTCGAAGTTACTAAACATCCCCATAAGAAATACATGGTATATTGATATATTTTTTATGGTTAATATACATTTAACTTTGATTTGTCTATCCGTACAAAGCCGGATCGGGCAGCTAGTTATTAAGTATATGGCTATGTTTGTCATCTAACCTAAAATTCAAATAGAAATAAAAAATAGTGGAAGTCAGACCTCAGTTGTCAAAAAAACTTAGTACTTACTTAGTACAAACTGAATTAGGGAAAACACTATCGCCAGGCACTGACAATCACACACAGAATGACAGCTGACCAAGAAAACATGACTGCCTTTTCAGATAAATAATGGGAGTGCTATTTTAAAGAAGGTAAAACATGTTATAGTACTACCTTCCCCCTCTCTTTTCGGACATGGCACGGGATCTTGTTATTGCGCCCTCCGTAGCTTTATCATACGGGCTGAATCGTCGTGTGTTATTTTCTTTAAACCTAAATTATTACAAATTTGCGAGCAAATAATTGTAAAATATGAACTACGAATCATTTGAAACTAACCTGAAATCCAGAAGAGAAAGGATCTGTTGAAATATGTAGGCCAAAAACTTAATACAGAAGAAATATATTTGGAAATCTCGTGGAAACGACTTGATTCAGGATCTAAATTAAGAACGAATATGTATTACTTATTTATACACTTTTAAATTGTCAAACGATGTGGTATTTAGAAATCTATAGCATATTGGCGAGATACGACACATTGACTCATCGCAAAATCTCCAAATGCGTGCAGAATTTAAATTGGTAGATAGGTGGTAGATTTGAAATGAGTTGGGCTAGATGCTTGATAAGAAAGTGTTTTGGCCAATTCTATGTCTTACGCTAAAAGCTGTTAATTAATAAACTTGATCTGTTCTACAACGAACATTAACAAACTTGAAATTCTGTAAATATTATTGGTGTTATGTATGATTTTTTAATAATAATCCATGGAACCTAAAAAAAAACAAATAATAAAGCACATTATGTCTCCTGTCTAAACACATAAACGAACCAAATAAATCACAAAAGCTAGGGAACTCGTAAAACCTTGGAACGTAGGTCTTTCTTTTTTTATTTCTTTTTTCCTTTTGACACTAAGTTATGACTTTTGCTAATTTCATATCTAACTGCTAAAATCGATGAAAACTGCAAAATTAAACAGTATTTCTTGTAAACCAAAACATTTACAAACTTGAAATTTGGTTGGACTATATTATCTGTTTCTTGGGTAAAAAAGGGTTTATGTACCTACGAAAATTGAGCATAAACAAAAGTAAACGTGTACTAATAACATGTGGCACATGAATCAGTGTAATTCATATAATTTTATCTAATGTATATCATGAAGTAAAATAATTCATAACTAACTAAAATGTGCTTAAATATTATAATTCGAACTAAAATGTAACCACTAAAATATTATGCAAGTAGAATATTTGAGGTTAAGTAAGTAGATTACATTGAATTTCCTCAAGTTAGGTCTGGCTTAAAGTTTAGTTTTTAAAGTACACCTTCCGCTAGCTTGTGACAAACCGATAAGTCATTGTCGCATTATCTTTTGACCTTGGACAAGCGTTGAAATCCCCCACACAAAATGTCATATTGTGCAACGTGTCTGCATTGCACGTGCCATCGTAATATGTTTGCCATATTGGCTGCAAACAATGGCGGCTTCTGATTTATTTAAATAAAGACAAAATAGTAAAACAAACTATACTTTATTCAACTTCGTTATTAAGTTAGCTGTAAAACCAACAGCCCGCGTGTCTCTTCAAAACAGAGTGACCGAGAGGTTAAAGGGTTTTGTCCAGGCTAGTTACTGTGTTCAATATACTTCTACAGTCAGCTCCCCGTCTTCATTAGTTTATCGATATCTGATTTTTCATGAATTTTTCTGTTCAAAATCACAGTTTTAGGGCGTTTGACTGACTGCAAACATTTTGGCGTTTTTGTGCACCCTACATTTGAATCACGAAATTGAAAAAACACAACATGTGGAGCAGGATCAAATTTTTGAGGAAAAACATTAACGGTTTTATTTGACTTGATCCATAGCGTTTTTATTTATGGGTTGGCCCGTAATTATGATATCTATTAGAGATTTATTTAAAAATATGTGGATTTGTTTATGTGGTTGAAAAAAAACAATGGGGGGTTTGAGATTCATAGATATTTTCTATTTATTCTAATAGTTACTAATAAATTATACTATATTAAAAATATAATAACATGTTAATAACCGCCGATTTTGCTTATTTGATTTAATAATGGTACCAATATTTTTGAACAATGTCAAAGCAATACCCAAAAACCGAAAAATAGCATGAACAGATCGAACACTAAAAATATAGAGGTTTTAACTTTACGATTTGAAGAAATTAAAATTACGCAGGTGGAGCCGTGGGCATAGTTAGTATACTATATGCACAGTCTTTCCGTCTGTTACTAAAACTTCAGAACCAGAAAATCCATTTTCATACAGTTTTTTCTCACACGTAGTTTTTACAACATATGGAGAGCTTTAGGCTACGTTCAATATTTCCCAAGTTTGAGCGATGTATCTGTGAGTATATAAAAAATTCCAGAACTTATTATACGTATTTATTAAACATTTTTAGTGACTAAATAATTTTCGTAGCATATTTTTTTACAATTTAAATTCTGTTTGGATCCGAAGTTTGTTTTAAATAGTTACAGTAGTTTTAGAGTTATCATTTTTAGATGTTGTAATTTGTATTTGGATCTAAAACCTTTTTAAATCGGTGCAGAAGTTTTTAAATTATTATAATTTTTTGCAACTTTTAAGAAAAGTCATGATTTAAAAAATATGTTTTCCTTAATATCCTTAAACATTTTGTGGCATCGTTTTTATCAATGACAAAAATAGTTGGATCTTAGAAATTATTCTGTTTAAGTCACAAATCATTTTGAAATCGAGGCAATAGTATTTATGTTAAAATAAATCTTAAGATGTTTTAACGGAAAATTAAGATGTTTAAATATTTCACATAATTCATCAAAATATTCAGTAACAACGTTTTTTGTAATGTCAAAAACCACGATTTGTCTACGTATTTTACCAAATATTTTTTTAAATCTTCAGTAACAACCTATTTAAAAAAAAACAAACAAAAATGATTGATATTTTTATTGAAATAAATTTTACTTTTTCAAATATCTTTTCTTGATTTTACAAACATTTAAATGAAAAAAATATTTGTATTTCACTAAAAATTTGTTAGCTGAATTAAACACTATTTGCAACTCTAAATCTGTGGAAAATGACGAAATACGTTTTATTAAATTTAAAGTAGTTATATGATTTTTGAAAAAAATAAATAAATACCACATTCACAATACTGAGTTAATTTTATTTTTACTGAGAATTTTTTTAAATAAGTTAGTTTACATAGCTAGCCTAATGTGTAAGTATAAACTTAACTAGTGGCTTGTAGGGGCAAATGCCCCTATCCTTCCCCTTACGTTCATATTAAAACTACACAATCAAATAAATATTGAAAACACAAAAACAATAAAGGCTGTTAGCAAAAGCCTAAACACATAACCTTAAAATATTTGTTTGTATACTAATCATACTCAGCTGTTTTTCATTGCAATGTATTTCTTAAAAATATTTGTTTGTTTACAAATTATACTCAGCTGTGTTTCATTGCAATGTATTTCTTATGGAGATTTTTGGTAACTTTAAGTTTCTTAAAACGCTATAAATGTTGTAAATTGAGAAAAACCTATATTTTTCCCCGCTCCTTCGTGTCAATACCTTTAATTTGAGCCATTCCCCAGCTTTGTACGACCTTTAAAGCTCCCACAATCTTTCTCTCAAAATTCGGCTTACGAAATTATATATATAGATTCTGATTGATGTTATATACAAATCAGGCTAAAATATAAGAAATCAGAAGCTAACCAAGATTAAAAAATTATTTCAAGATTGCTGGTGACTTACTAGAAGGTGGTATCTAGCACTTAATGTGATGTCTCTCCTTTTGATTATTTTACCGACAGCTTATTGCTTGATGTATGTGTTAGTAATTCAGTTACATTATTCGTTTAGTATATTTCGTATAGTTTAATTGTTTCTTTTTTCGCGATTTATATTTCTTTTTATATATACAAGAAGTACACATCACTGTAAAACAGCTAATGTAACACTTTCATTATTTGTTGGTTAAAATTTCATTAGTTTTACATACATTGTTGTATTTGCACTTACATTTTCTCTTTTTCTGCTATTTCTTTTTCTAGTCTATATAAAAGTACACATCGAACTAATATTTATTATTTGAGGATAAAGAAATTTAATTTGTACTTTTTTACTTGAATATTACGTATTCAATTCAAATATTGTTTCTATGATAAGCTATCCCGAGATAAGGCAAGTAATAAACCATGTAGGCCTACACAGTTAAATCTAAGCAGACGAAGCTGTGGGCGCAGCTTGTTGGATAGTCAAACTGAACAAATTATGCACAAACTACAAAATAAAGATCAGAAAGAGTGAATATACAAGTCCAAGACTTATTTTCATTTGCTCATCACTTGCGAAAATCATTAAAAACTATCACAAACACGGATTGTTAAAAAAAAATGTTTACTTTTTCAAAATCACTTCTCAGTCATGAAAAATCTTGCGCGTATGAATTAACACATCAGTAAATGTTTCGTCAAAATTAGATAAGTGTTTTTTTTTTCTTTTGTAACAAAGAAACACTCAGCCGTTGCTCGTTTTAATATAGGATACTAGCTGGATACCCGTGCTTCGCCACAGGGGATTTGTTTTTTGCATCACTATGATTCATAATTAATTGTCATATTTTTCTTTTCATTTTCTTAAATCTATTATTTCACGAAAGTGAATTATAACATGTATTTTCAATTACTTTGGTATTTATTGTTCACTGGCTGCCCGTCAATCTCCCCCGGACGGTATGTGTGCTGAATTAATTAAATTAATAAAAAGTTAAAAAAATTCAGAGTGAAAAGCGTATTCTTTTTCAACTGCTAAATCTACAAACTGGTAAATCACAGTCTTAGCTGGATGTTTGCAGGTCACCCAGATACGTCTTTAATATGCGAATGCATAGATCGGGATAGTTTTGATCAGCTTACGTCTAAAGTATTTTCTTAAAATTAATAAATGCCCAATTTCAGCTCACTAGCTTTAAGGGAAGAATGCCAATTAATATTTATTGTTTTTAGGGTTTCTTATTACATTTTCAACTCTTAGCAGCTCGTAACAAAATGAAAAACTGGTTTATTTTTTATATCTATTTTGTAAGAAATAAATGTACAAAATTTCAGCTTTCCAGCTTTAAGGAAAGTACACAAAATATTTATTCTTTTTATTGATTATTATCACATTTACGCCCCTAGCAGCAAGTAACAAAATATAAAAATAATTTACTTTTTGTATGTGTTTTTTAAGAATAAATGTACAAAATTTCAGGTCTGGAAAGTAAACAAACAACATTTATTGTTTTAGGGGATGTTTCTACCCTAAAAGGCCAAATATTTTAAAATCATATCATAACTATGTACCAAATTTCACGTTCCTTGACGGTATTAAATTAATATTTATAGTTATCGGGGTTGTTGCTAAACGTTCATCCCTTAGCAAAACGTGATAAAATGTAGAACAGGTTTATTTTTGTACATCTATCTTGTAAGAAATAAATGTACGAAATTTAAGCTTTCTTGCTTTAAGGAAAGTATAAAAATATATATTTATTGTTTAAGGGGTTGTTATTACATTT
Organism: Philaenus spumarius; assembly: GCA_018207615.1. NCBI lineage: Eukaryota > Metazoa > Arthropoda > Insecta > Hemiptera > Aphrophoridae > Philaenus > Philaenus spumarius. Next base: position 1,163,501 of record JAGFPH010000011.1, on the reverse strand, counting down.
CTACCCCTTAAAAGAACGTGATAAAATGTGAAACTGGTTTATTTAATTGTGTTGCGTATCTTGTAAGAAATGTTCACAAAAGTTCAGCTCTCTAGCTTTAATAAAAATATAAACATTTATATTTATTATTTCTAGGGGTTGTTATCACATTTTCATCCCTAGCAGCACGTAACGAAATGTACAACTGATTTACTTTTTATATGTATCGTGTAAGAAATAAATGTACCAAATTTCAGCACTCTAGTTTTAATAAACTTATTAAAATTAATATTTATTGTTTTAGGGGTTGTTTCGACCCTTACAGGCCAAATGTTTTAAATCCTTATTTAGTGGGCCTCTAGCCCCTATGAAAAATATGTGTACCAAATTTCACTTTCCTAGGAGGTAGGGTTTTTAAGATATATAACAAACAATATTTATTGTTTTAGGGGTTGTTTCAACCCTTACATGAAACATATTTTAAAACCATATCTTAGTGCGCTCCTAGAGCCTATGAAAAATACGTGTACTAATGTTCACGTTCCTTGGAGGTAGGGGTTTTGTGATATATAACAAACAATATTTATTGTTTTAGTGGTTGTTTCAACCCTTACAGGCCAAATATTTTAAAAGCCTTTCTTAGTGCACCTCTAGTGCCTATGACCAATATGTGTACCAAATTTAAAGTTCCTAGGTGGTATGGTTTTTGAGATACTGTGATCAGTCAGTAAGTGAGTGAGTGGGTTTTGGATTTTATATATTATATAGATATAGACATTGAATATGAATGTTATTAAGTTATATTATAAAGTTAATTTTTCTTTAATATATTGGTAGAAAACTGTATGTATATTATTATACCGATTGTATGTTTTAAATTACCCACCATTAGTATCTTGTAAACTATATAGGCCTATCTGAGAGAAAACTTTCAATAAGGAAATTTGTATACCTCTCCAAATTTTAAACAACAATTACACCTAGTATCAAAAAAACAACAAGGACAACAAATTCTTAAAATGAATTGTAAAGTCTAAAATCTTCATGAAATATAGCGTGTTCTATAATAATTTTGAAAGTTGGCCGCCATATTGGAAAATGTGTGTTATTTACAAACATTTTAATTACACATATTTCAATGTCTCAAAAACAAGGAAAAGATCAATATTTAAAGTTTGCTGTCAGATTTATGTTTTAAAAGATACCAATGGGGGCCCATTTAAAAAAGACACTTGTATAATGGTTTATTTATATACTAGAAGCTCCGCCCTTGGTGAAGAAAATGCAAACATATTATTGTATACTCTGATATTTTCACGGATATTACGATTGAGCGGTGTACCTGATTCAAAATTTGCCAAATTGGTTGCAAAATCGTGTTTTGGTACATTGTAGGATTAACTTGAAATTTTCAAAAAATCAGCTGTTTTATTTACAACGTGAAAAGTTTTAGTTTTCGCTCTTGGTTTAGCCTAAAAAATCGGTTGCTTGTGAATAATAATAAACTGATTCTAAATTTTCTAATTTGGTTTCTATGGTAAAGAATCTAAAAAACATGTTTTCCAAAGCTTTTGATACAAACAGTACTTTTATCCAAACATGCATTATGTTTACGCTTTAAAATATAAATTTTACAAAATCCTTTCTAAGTGTTTGTCTATGACCCCGTAAGAATAGACCTTTAAATTTTCTTTTCGTATTTGTATTTTTAACTACTTTTTGCTCCACGTTGATTCTACGTCAGTCAATCAGGTGGAAAGACTCTTATTAATATAGTGCGCCTAAAGAGCTAAACAGTACAACAAACGTGCAATTACTGTTTTACTAACTTTAAAACATAGAACCATGTAAGTTCATGCTGTTTCAAAACCAAGCGGTCGATACAGAACGGCGTAATTGTTTTGGGATCGACTTTATTTAATATATCGGAGACTTGGCTTGGTTTTATCCCAAAGTGCAATCGGGATTCAGACAACGTGCTAAGGGAAGGGGAGTGATTGGAGACAATCACGCCTTAGAACAAAGAGTAAATAGGTTTTCCCATTGTATTCGAATTAAAAATATGTTTAAAAGAAACTGATTTCATTTTTGAAATAGTAAAATTTAGTAGGTAATTTTTGGTGAAACAAATCGATTGTATTTGTTTATATTTTCTTGCTTCAAGTTAAATAAAAATGATTGAAATCATCAACTCCTATAAAAGCGAGTGTACGTACGTACGTACGTGAGTAACAATATAATATAATATAACAGCTTATTTCACCCATCATCTGTAATACTTAAACAAAACCTAGCGTAGATAATACTTTGGGGTTATGTTTCCAACTTCAATCAATATAAGTCTTGTGAAGTTGATTTTCTTAAAATATGAGTTAAAGAACTAATGTAGGCTATAATACATTATAAGATTTGCTTTGGAGTTATAAAATGAATGTAAATAAAATATTTTGTTATCAATATCGTCATTTATACAAGTTTAAAGAAGATATAACCATTCGTTTATATTCGGAAACATTCGTATATCTTCGTATAACATATAAACATATTCTATTAGTAATTTCTTCGTTATAATATTAATAACTTCTAAATGATTTGATCTATCAATATGAAGTTAGAAAGCAAATAAAAGACAATATTTTTATCTTTATTTAGATATATAATAATGAATATAAATAAAACAATTTTACAAATAGCATACAGTTTTATAATCTTTATAATTGTACACATTTACCGAGTTAAAAATCCCCGTCAGCATAGGTAGGCATAAAGTCTGTTGTTTTTAAATAGTATTTTTTAAATAGTAATTAGTATTTATCTAATTAATCTGCCTGTGATTTTTCTCAGGGGCTTACTAGTATTAAAATAATGTTGCACAAAATCTTACGTTCTATGGATAATCAATAAAAAAATTTTTTTAACAAGTCCTCAAACGTTTATTACAGTGATATACTTGAATAAAAAAGCAGTTTTTGTGTTTGAGGCAATTTTGAAAGTATATTTGAACTTAAATTGACTAATGAATGCCATTGTTGAATTTCTTCATACGGATAAAGCTACCAGAATGGAATTTTTCACGATTAAAAAACCGGCATGTATTTCAACGAACTAGAATGTCCGTGCTTTACTATGGAACATTTTTTAGTTTTGTCTGCACAATATATTAATTAAAATATTTTTCAACTGTCTCTATTCATCCCTGCGACCTTGAAATCTATGGATTTGACACTAATAACAGTCATCTTCCAACCCCAACCCTATGTGGTGCTATGGGTGTTTTATCCCCAAAATGTTTTTTTCCCAAATAGTAAGTAATATGTACTAATCTTTGTTGAAATTGGTCCATGCGCTTCAGCTGTGCTTTAAAATATACTCATACATACACCCTTATATATTAATACTAGCTGAATACCCGTGCTTCGCTGCAGGGAATTTGTTTGTTGCATCACCATGAGTAATAATTAATTGTCATATTTTTCTCTCATTTTCTTTCATCTATTATTTCACGAAAGTGAATTATGGCATGTATATTCAATTAGTTTAGTATTTATTGTTCACTGGCTGCCCGTCAATCGTCTTCGTCACGGTATATCTGCTAAATAAATTAAATCAATAAAAAAATAAAAAATTGAGTGAAGAGCGTCTTCTTTTTCAACCCCTAAATCTACAGACTGATAAATCACAATCTTAGCTAGATGTTGCAGATCACCTAGATACGTCTTTAATATGCGTGTGCATAGATCGGGATAGTTTTGATCTGCTTACGTCTAAAAATATTGTCTTAAAATTAATGTGCCAAACTTCAACTCTCTAGATTTAAGGGGGCGCTACCCTGTCCGAAATATTGAATCTGATTTCCATAAGAGCAATGCAACAGAATAAGTAATTTCTTTCTGTTAATTCGGGGAACAAATTTAAAAATTTGGTTTCATTTTGAAGTACTGTCATATGCGGATGTTGATTGCTAAATACATTTTCAAAAACCGTTTTATTGTTTTCATAAACGTATGATATAAATAGTAAAAAATATTAAACTTTATTAATTTTTTACTCAGTTGCAAAAAGAGATATTGCAAAAAACCTTAGCAATCAACACCCACAATCTATTTTACTTCAAGAAAAAAAATACAGCTTTCGATTTTTGTCAAAAACAACACACAAATATGCTTAATAGTGAAGGTATGTTTTGGTTATTTAACATTGAAATTGGTACCCAACCTCGCCGTTTTGAATGTAGAGGATCCTATGAAAATTTACTGTTTTTATTGTTTGTTATTACATTTTCAACCCTTAGCAACTCTAACAAAATGTAAAACTGGTTTATTTTGTATAATATGTATCTTGTAAGAAAATATTTACAAAATTTCAGCTTTAAGAAAAGTTTAAAATTTATATTTACTGTTTTTAGGGGTTGTTATCACATTTTTATCCCTAGCAGCACGTAACGAAAAGTACAACTGGTTTACTTTTTATATCTATCGTGTATGAAATAAATGTACAAAATTTTAGTTTTCTAGCTTTAAGGAAATTATAACACAGAATACTTATATTTAGGGGTTGTTACAGCCCTTAAAGGCCATATATTTTTAAATCCTTACTTAGTGGGCCTTACACTCCTATGAAAAACATGTTTACCAAATTTCACATTCCTAAGACATAGTTTTTTTGAGATATATAACAAAAATTATTTATTGTTTTCGGAGTTGTTTCAACTCTTACAGGCCAAATATTTTAAAATCCTTTCTTATTGCTCCTCTAGTCCCTATGAACAATAAGTGTACCAAATTTCAAGTTCCTCGGTTGTATGGTTTTTGAGAAACTGTGATCAGTCAATCAATCAATCAATGAGTGGTACTTGGCTTTTATAAGTATAGATTATTTTATTAATGTGACCTAAAAAGAATTTTGGATGTAAAGAATAAATTAAATGAGTCTAAATTTGCTAAGCTAGTTGCTATAGTAATGAATGCAAATGAATTCAAGAAAAGTTCAACAGGCCTAACCTAAAATTGTGTTAAGATTTTGATCTGAATCGGCTCTTTATATAAGATATGTAAAAACAAATGTTTGAATTGTAAATCCTTTTTCGTTGACTTCCTAAAAATGCTATTGTGAAAAATAAAATTAATAATTCTAAATTTCCTAAGTTGGATGGTATGGGGATTGTTTTCAAAAATTTTCAAAACCTTTTTTCGTGCATCTATGCAGGCCTAATTGACATGTTTGGTGGAAATTTGTTCGAAATCGATCGAATATTTTTCTCTCTAGCTTTTTATACATACAGACATACAGACAGACATACAGACAGTCATGCAGACAGACATTTTGTAAAAACCGCTTTTTTGGGCTCAGGGGATATTTCCACAAAAATCTCGACATCAATTTTTTTTTGCGATCACTATACTTTCTCTATACTATAGTATAGTGAGAAAGTAATATTGTTTTAGAGTTTTGTCGTGTATGTAGTTTTCGGATTATTTCCTGAATTGTGATTAAGGCATACAAAGATCAGGGGCATTTAAAAAGAATTAAAATAAACGGTACCAGAAACTGACACATACCTTCTCACAGACATATTTAAATTATTAAACAGATTCACTGTGACTTTATAATTGTAGACGGGGTAGAAGGGGTGATATTAAAGTAGGAGATTAACTAATAAATATTATTATTATTAGCTAGAGGAAAACTAATTCGATTTCTAACAAATTTGCACCAGACATGTCGATTAGGCCTGTATAGATGCAAGAAAAAAGGTTTTGAAAATTTTGAAAAACAACCCCCTTTTAGGCCAAAAAAAATCCCAGAAATTAGTTGTTATTATTATTATTATTATTATTAGCTAATCAAGAATTTTTAGAAAGATGCGGTTTTTACATATGGTAGGGTAAATTAAGGGCTACAAATAAGCAAAGTTTTATCAAAATCGTTAGAGCCGTTTTTTATAAAAAAATAATAACTGATTTTTTGGGAGTTTTTTGGCCAAATAGGGGGTTGTTATTCAAAAATGTTCAAAACCCTTTTTCGTGCATCTATACAGGCCTAATTGACATGTTTGGTGCAAATTTGTTCGAAATCGATCGAATAGTTTTCTCTCTAGCTTTGTATGCATACAGACATACATACAGACAGACATACATACAGTCATTTTGTACAAAACACTTTTTTGGACTCCGGAGGTCCCAAAACGGATATTTCCACAAAAATCTCAACATCGAATGTTTTTTCAAAATGAGAATTTGTTTAACAACTTATACTTGTGTCAAATCTAGATACAATTTATTTGTTTATTGTTTATTTAGAATAATTTTTAAATATGGCACATTATTCTCAAAAGTTTTAGTATTTTATTTCTTTTTATTCGTCTTTTAGATAAAAGGGGGGTACATAAAAGGGAGGCTGAGATCGTTAGATCTGGTTCTGCGATTCCCCTTTGATTTCCGAAAGTACCGCAGATAATATTTGCCAATAAAATTAGAGGTACTCACGTATTTTACAAAAAAAAACTTTACCCAACTCAAACTTTTGTGATAAAATTTCAAAAATGTATGGATTTCTTTCATGTCAAAAGGATGTACTTCAATACGGTGTTTGGGAGCCGTCCACTCCTTTCACTCTGCCCACTATCAATTCATAATTTATTCCTTATAAATAAACCTTTCTCAATAATTTCATTTTGTAAGCTACCGGATTGAAATATAATAACAAAATATGTTAAATAGGTATAAATTTACCTGTATAAGTCTTTTTCAATCCTGTATTATGTTGCATGATGTGACGACTGCAGTTTCCGGTTACCCCATCTTCCGGTCACATTAATTCATATCACCACAAAAATACACAGTTAAATAAAACTATTTCTCTCACTAGTGAGATCGTCGTAAAACACATTTAAAGAAACACGAAAACATAAAACACAAAAAAAGCACACAAAAATTACACTAATTATGTACATCTTGCACGGGCGAAGGTAGGACGCCCACTGCCAATTTACGCAATTTATGCTTTCTCAATAAATTGCGGAAACTCACACTCCGGTTTTTTTTTTATTCTTATTCCACCTTAGAAAGGTCAACCCTTTTATTTAACCCTTTAGCTCATAATGACGTAGGCTACACCGTCAGTCAATGTATTTATATTCTGTGTTACGTCCATTGAAGGTTTGCTTAAAATTTGAAGTAAAATGTTGTAAAATAATCGAAAGCCAAAGAACAATAACTAGTGATATACTGTCAGCTTTAAAGCGAGTAAACCACTTTTTACTTTACTTCCGCCGTCTTACCTCCAAAGTCTGGTCTTAATTATTAAGTAACGAACATTTTAGGCAAAACGATTAAAATACGAAAATCTTTAATTCAAAGTATCATTGCTATAAGTTGGCAGAAATAAAAAATATACGATTTTTAAACCCTTGAAAATGATCTGAATTACCTTTTTCGTTTTCCGCTGTATCATTTATTCCCCCTCTGTTTTATTATTCTCCGGTCTCTAATTACTACATAAATAGTTTTCACCAGCCACGTGTCGCCATGATGTTTACTTTCCCACCAAGCGTAGCACCAGGTGTTGGTTACATACCCGGCTTATTCCGATTGTTCTAACACCCTTCCAATGGAAACATACAATTATGAAAGTGTGGGGGCAGACAATTAAAAACAAGTACAAACTCAGGGTCAATGAGAGGGGGAGCGTTGAACTACTTCCGGGTCAAGGCATCAACTACCGGGAAGGGTTGTTACGTAAATATACAGTATGGGCGATTAGTTGGGGTCATTAGGAAACGATTCCGGGTTGCAGAGTAAACAAAACTCTGACACGCTTCGATTACAGTAGGAACAAATAGAAATGGATGGATTTGTAAAAGTTACAAAACAGCAATTGAGTGGTTTAATACATTACGAAAAAGTAAAACTGGTTAAGGCCATCCATTACATTTATGCCTATACCCTGGTGAAACATGAATTAAAGTCTATTAGAAAATTAATAATTGTTAATTTATCATCACATAAAACAAAACATTTGTGAAAATGTGAAAGAATATATATTATTTTTGAACACACATTTTTATACACCTTTAGGTTAGGATTTTTATTGAATGTATTTACAATGAATGGACACCTACACCAAAGAATGTGTTTACAATGAATGTATTTACACATTTATTATAATAACTTTAAACGTATGGAAACAGTAATACTTGTATCAAAATATAAAATTATATTAACTTACTTTTCTAAGTTTGTATTACACATACTTTCCATTTCTTGTTAATTGTTGATGCCAGCGCTTTCCGATAGTATCTGAACTACGCCGGGCGAAACCGATTGTCTCTTAATTTAAATTGATGAAGCAAAACACATGTTTATTGAATGTATATACATTCATTGCCATAGCAACCAATTCGATAACACTTTTTCGTTACGCGATACATTTTCTACTCATCAACCTACCGCAATTTTCTACTACCGCAACCCGCGTAAAGGTATTACGTTCCAATATTTCTACCACTGAATGAAAAAAGAATGATTATATATATATCAGTCTTTAAAAAGTATAAAAATCGCTTAATATTTGGAAAATGAGAGTAAATGCAAGTGGCCGTCTCCGTTACAAAATTGTATTATGTGATGAGTTTACAACCATCTTGGATCGTCATTTTGAATATAACTTTATACTTTATATAAATGTGGTTTAGTAAATCTGCTAATAAATATTCCAACCCTATTTGAAGTTATTCGAAATTACTTACATTTGATATTTTATATTGAAAAATTTGATATTTTTATTTTAATATTGTTGAGATCTTCCCACTAACTCAATTCAATTTTTTATTATTGTTTATGTTCGCCATACCGACTATTGTTTATTAAATAAACTTGTTGAACTTACCGTCCAATAGTCAAATTTCACACGTCCAACGACGGCCGTTTCGGCTATTCAGCCATTTTCAAGTTAGGACTATTATCCTTCGTCATTAATAAAAATAAAAACACATAGTACACTTAAAAACACTTACACACACGAGACCACAATTACAAAATATACGCTCGCACATTTTAATGTCCGTGTGGTTAGATCACTGTCCACGGCTAGACTGTCAAGAAGGACAATGGTCCTAACTTGAAAATGACTGAATAGCCGAAACGGCCGTCGTTGGACGTGTGAAATTTGACTATTGGACGGTAAGTTCAACAAGTTTATTCAATTTTTTATTTAATTACATTGAATAATTTATTTATCATGTATATAAAAATTCAAAATAACATGTGTTTATTATAACATTCTCTTCGCATTTTTTATGCTTACATCTTTTCTAAGTTATCACCTATTCCATTAAAGGAATACCTATCAAATTTCGGGTGAGTTCCTATTATGGTTCCGGAGATTTTTAGATTAGTGAGTCAATGACTCGAATCTCATTTTTGTCATTTTTTTCAAAATTGGTCTTTTCTCCAATTAAGTTATGTTCTATTTTATAAAAATTCAACAAAATTTTTTTACTTGTTTTCTGCTGATAATTTGTTTTAGATTTTCTTTGAATTGTCGCGTGTTCTGTCTCAACCTACTAAATAGATAATAACAGAACGGTGTAGGCCTACATTGTATAATGTATGTCATATATATACGGTAATAGTTATCTCAATAAATGTTAAGTGTGGAAGTATGTCAACTGGCAGGTAGGCTTGATAATAAGCGGTGTCCATATGCCTGCTTAACTGATAACTCTACTCCGCAATAATGTGTCAATAAAATATTGGGAGAACACGACCACTTTAATAACCTCTACACAGATATTTTATAATTTCCTTTTAATGAAGGTGTAGTATTATTCATAACCTAAACTAAATGGTACAAAATATTAAATTTAAAAATCAAATTATTTAGTTTGTGTTGAAACCGGAGTTATAATAAAGGTACCTGCACGAATAGTGCCTACTCCTAAACATAAACTTAACTGGCAAATTAAAAAAAAGTACAATTTTATAATGTATGAAGTCGGCTTTTAAAGAAGTATAGAGAAACAGCCGATTATAGTTCAAACACTGAATATCTTCTATCCAGCTGATTATTTGTTTACTTTATTCACATTTTAAAGCTATTAATAGGCTTGCACTTTATTTTAAATTATTTTAAAATTTCAGTAAAACATCAATTTGAGGCCATGGCCTTTAGATTGGTAATTAATACATAGGCAGATAACACACAGTTTTCATGTACGGTAATTTTACTTATCGGCTCAAATAATATAATATATAATTATGTTGATAAGACTTTGGTTCACTTAGATCTAAATTTAGATGCATGTTTATAAACAGCTGACTAGCTTCAACAACTGAACACAAACCTTATAGTTTATACTTTAATGGTATAGGTTACAGGTTGCAAAGGTTTGGACAACCATTTACCTGTACTGTCCTACACGCTGCTTCCCCGCCTTCATTAGTGTAACTGGCATAACTAAAGATGTCAACCTAAATTTAAAACATTTAAAATTAAGTCACTAGTGAATCAAAACTGGCAAAGTAAGAGTTCGACTCGCGCGCCAAGAATTCCGAACCTTAAGATATTTAATATAATATTATATTTGTGCACTTGTTATTTGTGACCACATTTGTATATGGATATTTGGTAAGTTGTAAATATAACCTGTAGGCTGTTGTAGTTGTTGAATCTAACCAGGCGTTATAGGCTAAATGTGCATCACTATCCCTGCTATCTAATACAGCGAACAAACCAATAATTAATATATTCTTTGTGCTTCAGAATTGGTTAAAATTAAGTGTCGATGAACAAATTTACGTTAATGTGGATGCGGACACTCAATTACTATGTCTGAAGTAATAATAATAAAATGACCAGCTTTTATCGTTTTGAGTATTTTATTTAAAAGCAAATTTAAAATAAATGTTAAAACATTTACGAAGACATTGATCTTGTCTTATAGTTCTTTATTGGGACATTTGTAATTTATGTGGACACAATTTTAAACTTAGCATTCGAAAGTAAGTATTAACACTCAAAACCTTAAATTGAAAACATGAAAAAATAAACAGTACCAGGAACTGGCACATACTTTCTCACAAACATATTTAAATTATTAAACAGATACACTGTGATTTCATAATTGTAGGAGGGGTAAGAGAGATAATATGAAAGTAGGAGATTAACTAATAAATGTTATTATTATTATTAGCTAGAGAGAAAACTATTCTATCGATTTCGAACAAATTTGCACCAAACACGTCAATTAGGCCTGTATGGACGCACGAAAAAAAGAATTTGAAAAGTTTTGAAAAACAACCCCCTTTTCGGTCAAAAAACCCCCAAAAGTAAGTTATTATTAATAGCTAAACGAGAATTTTTAGAAAGATGTGGCTTTTTTGCCTATGGTAGGGTACATTAAGGGCTACAATTATTTGTAGTTTTATCAAAATCGTTAGAACCGTTTTTTCATAAAAAATAATAACTCATTTTTTGGAGTTTTTTGGCCAATTGACACAGGCCTAGTTGACATGTCTGGTGCAAATTTGTTCGAAATCGATCGAATAGTTTTCTCTCTAGCTTTGTATGCATACAGACGTACATACAGACAGACATACAGACAGCCATTTAGTAAAAACCATTTTTTTGGACTCAGGGGTCCTAAAACGGATATTTCCACAAAAATCTCAACATCGATTTTTTTGCGATCACTATACTTTCTCTATACTATAGTATAATGAGAAAGTAACTAGTAATATAAGTTATGTCAAGCCCTGTGTTTACCGTAACCTAAAATGTAAGTTAGTAAAATAGGCTCTTTGTCGTAATTTAATTTTAATTTTTAACAATACAAAAAATTAACAGTTACAAAATACAAAAATAAATAATGAATTTTTACATTTTCCCGCGCTCAACCTGAGCGGCACTTACGGCGAACAACACCAAAATTTAGGAGATAAATTAAAATTGCCAACTAAATAATTTTGGCCAAATCCCACTTTCAACGCAAATATTTATTGTTGTGGACGCGGCTTAGCGGTTCCTCTTCCCTACTACGTGTCATTAGCAACTGCAGACCTGCATCCTAACCTAATAAGGAATTTACGTTGCCACAACTATTAACATTCTATTTGTACGAAAATAAAGTAAGAATTCAACATAATACAGAATCTCACAGGCAGATAATTAGATACAAAACAGAAGAATACAATTTAAAAAAGATACTGTTTTAAAACAACAAACTTTATCTAGGCCTATCTAAATATGATGTGGAGATTTTTAACTCAGTAAATGTTTACAATTATAAGGATTATATTATATACCTCATAGTAATACAAAATATTCAATTTAATGTGCCTACTTACGTTTAATATGCATATACTAATAACCTACTATAAAAATTATATGTTTTGAGGTTAGAAGTCGTTGAAAATGTAAATGTTTTACAATTATTTTTGTTTTCATTACTTAGGCCTACAGTCTATATACATAACCGGGTCTATGCATTTAGGGATTTTTAAAATGGTAAATGTTTAGACCCTAATATTTTACTGTGAAGAAGAGTATAGGCAACGAGCATGGTTGTATTGTTTGATTAATTCGTCGTATTTAGTAAAAATAAATTAAAATTATTATCAAAGATTCTCTTAAATAGTTTGATCATTCAGTTTGATCAAAGTTGTAAACATAACCTTAAAGTAAGCTTGGTTTTGCCTTGGATTTGTTCAAATGTATCAATCCACATTATTATTCCTATAACAACAACACAAAACGTAACCTACAAGTTAAGGTACGTTTACACTTGTACACATGTATAAGGTACTTTGTGTAAGGTACTTGTTTGAGAAACAAGTGTGAGGTTTGAGTACACAAATCACTATACTTGTTGAACCACATTAGAGCATTTAGGCCTACACTTGCACACAAGTTGATTTTAACATTGGGTTTAACATCCCATATGTTAGAAGCCCTAATTTTCTCAATTAGTTGGAGTGTTGTTTCCCAACTCCAATTAGACATAGTAACTTTAAGTTGAGAAGATTAAAATGAAATATTAACGTACTTATACACAACACAATGATTGCATTCGACCGCACTGGTTAGATCCACCGGTAGGTTGATGACGTCAGAGTGGTGGATTCTACCAATAACTGTGCCGAATGCACTGGTTGATTGTAGCGGTAACTGAACTGTCAAATTCGTAAGTTAGGTACATATTACACTATCAAATAAATGTCAAATTTCTTTTATCAAAGATTTTCCATCAAAGAAATTTGACGATTCTTTGACGAAATAATCCGTTCATCAAACTTTGATGAATCTTTGACATGTTGTAAAGTTTGACAAAGATTTTCAAAAAAGAATAAGAACAAAGTTCTAAAATATTAATATAGTACGCATTTTTTAGGTAACCTCCTAACCTCAAATATAAGTTTTTTTCAGTTCTAATACATTACTTGGGTTCCTTTTATATTTTACCTTTCCTTTTATATTAATACTACGATGGACAAATTTACATGGATAGTTAAAGTTATGAAAATTTAATTTTACTATATGAAAAAGAAGAAATTTGATTATATTTACTTTATTGTAAAAGTATATTTACAAGTTTTTTAAAGATTTATTTAGAAATCTTAAAACCCGTTATATTATGAATCAGGATCTTTCAACTGTAATTCTTTAATAATAGTTCATAAATAATAATAATAAAAGAATAAACCTAAACATAGCCCCAAAATATATCTTGTTAATAACCCAGCTCATCAAAGAAATTAGACAGGTGAAATATGTTTTCTTTGACAAAGATTTGTCAAAGATTTCATCAAAGACTTTGACAGTGTAATATGTCCCTTATAGTTTTTGCCTCCACGATGTCTACTGTCGTGGTAGATGATGTGTCGCTAATTTATTGCGGTAGGAAAATGGCGTCCGATAGGGGAAGTGACGTCATCTAACGAAGTTCGGTTAGTGGCATTCGGCCGCACTAATACCTACCGGTAGCTACCGGTGAGTGCGGCCGAATACACCCCGTGTAACCTAAACTACAAAACGTATTGTTATAAATCAGCTGGTTGGGACAAACTTAAATAATCACCTCACACAAGTTAATGTTTAAACAAAATTGTGTTCACTCAAAATGTATGAGGAAATGTTGAAGCTCACACAAAATGTGTGAGCTTTTGAGCGAGCAAATGTTTCTGGATTTGTTAATTCAACAAGTATGTCACACAAGTTCTCATACATGTGTACAAGTGTAAATGTACCTTTATAACCACAACCTTAAATGCTTGAAGCAGTTCTTACAGCTGTGGTCAAACAAAGTATTACAGCTGATGGATGAAATAAGCTGTTACTGTATATGTTAACGAATAAGTCAAATATAAACAGTAAAAGTAATTTAAATTGATAAGTTTTTAAACTCTTATTGAAATGTATTAAACTACTAAAAAATAATAACGAATATGTGTATTTGGACATATTGTTTTTTGCAATAAAGAATACCTTCCTGTCAAATTTTACCTTTCTAGGCATGGCATCGAGAAGAGAGAACAATTCTAATCACAAATTTGCAAAGTAGATAGGTTTAATAGAGTTATAAAATGTAATAAACTAAAATGATTTTGTGTGTAATAAATAGTATTTGACCTGGAAAGTGTTGTTATGTAAGAGGATAATTATAACTTTTCCCAAGTGTGATAATTCTCGAGTATTTTATTATTAAATTTACGAACTAAACAATTCTTGTCGTTTTCAGGTAAGACGCCTATTGCTCCAAAGTGATTTTTTTAAGAAATTCAAGACATGTTACTGCTTTTGGTAAGTTTTTAAAGTCAAAAACATATGCATTTTAATTTACCCTTACTTTTCTGTCTAGAACAACAACATTTAAACTTTCTTATATATTACAGGTGTAATTTTACTTTTCACTTTTTTGTTTGGAAAACCTCACTAAAAGTGAGGTGAACATTTTGTTAAAAAAAACTGATATAGGCCTAAATATTTATAAATGTCTGACTATTCGTAATCAAACTACAAACCAAATTTCTATGTCTGATTTATTTTATTTTGTATGCAATAATAGTCTATATTAATACTAGGTAGGCCTCTAAAGTAGTCTGACATTAAAAAGTGTAGAATAACGACCACGTACATAAGAAAAAGTAACGAAGCCTATAATGTCATAAAAACGCATTGCAAAAACATTAATGATGTTGTGAGCTAATTTTAATAGTTTTATTAATATTGCCATGCACTTTGAATAAACATATTACGAAAAACTTGTTTAATATTGGGATACATTCCATTTTATTCTGTTGATTGTAAATTGGTTTAGAACTAATTCATAGTCATTAGGCCGTTCATAGTCATGAACGATTTTTTTAACCCGTCTAATGAGTCAATTTGAAAAAAAGAACGTTTACTCAGGTGACACTTAATAATCCAATACAAATTTTATTATATTTCTTTAAAAAATAATTGTCTTTTTCAAAATTTTGGTTTGCAATAATAGCCTAAGCAAAACTACTAACGATTGAATTATTATTTTACTTGTAATTGGGTGTAGTGGTTTGTGATGATAATTCTGCTTAAATTAAATCGGTAAAGCTGATTTAAATAATGCGTGACTTAAAACAACAGAAGTAATACTAAATTGGTTTTATGAGCAGACGAATAAAAAAAACTTCTTTTAAGTTTAAAGTTAATGCCACGTTTATTTGCGAAAGCAGCCTTTTAAACGAAAAATAAATTGTATAATTTATTTTGGACATAAAACATACATCCTGTCATCACAGTTGTTAAGAGAGCTCTTCTTTTATCCTCCCCCAGTTGGAGCATAACCTACAAAGTTTGTTTTGCTTTTACAGGAAGTTTCTTTCCTTAATTTTCTTTTGTACTTATAATAATTTAGAGGCTACATTGATATAAAATTGCTTCTGTGTTAAATACTTCCGTTTTAAATTATCTAATAGTTCAACTAGTTTTTTGTAATATTAAATTGAAAGATATTTTGACCTGGAATGAATCTATTATACATGCTCATCAATAAGGTTCAACATAAAACTCCATCAGCTGATTTGTAACATGTTTAGTAAAGTTATGCTGTGGAACCATGTCCGTTGTCTTGTTTTAATGAGACTTTAATAATTAATAATCAGACCCATGCGTTTTTGTTTATATTTTAAGTCAATTTATGGATGAGATTCGTCTTAGTTAAAACGTATGTTTATGTAAGTTTCACGAATGTTATTGTGCTTGTGTTTACGAATTTTAAATTGGGGTTAGGGACAAAAGTAGGTTAGCCTAGAATTATTAAGGTTTAGAGCAACAACTTACATCAAAACAATTAACCATTTTGAAGCTTTATAAATTTGAAAACTTGTAATACAATAAAATAAGTCCAAATCAACAGTTCCAATATTCCGCCGTAATTATCTGTTAGAAATAAGAAAATATTGAAATCTATAAATCTACCCAGGTGTAAATTAATGTATTTTAGTGCACGGAATCACTCATAGATGTCGTAACGACTGCGACAGATAGCGTTACGATCGCTTTAGTATTGTTGGCGCGTCAGTCGTGTGTTGTTGCTCGAGTCGGGGAGGTCGTATTGGTATTTGTTTAGATCTCCCCGAAGTGAACGAATCAAACGGTGTTTTAAAAATGTGAATATTTTTCTTTGAAGTTAGATTACATTTGTATCTGTGTCTGAGTGTTTTTTGAATTTCAGTGTGTTTTTAAGTGTCGTGATTTCGTCGTATTTCTTGGAACAGACATGGTGGATAATAACTCAATCATTGAAGGGACTGTAAAGTTTCGCGATGGAAAAAAGGTAAGCTATTTTTATATAATTCCTGCTTTTCAAACAGTTTTAACTTTATTCATTTCAATTTGATTGTGTAGTATACTTTTCGTTTCATGTTAAAGTAACTTTTAAGGTTTACTACAGAGTTTAAGTCCTATATTTTATAGTGCAAAAAATTAAATGTGAATTAATATTTCGTTAAGTGGCAAAACAAATAGGACTGGAACATTCTTAGGATGTTTAGATTTTTATTTTACTTTCAAGGCCTATTCCAATTACTTTAAGAAAATTAGTAGTTTTTGTCTCAAAACAATGTCGCATAGCCATATTATACAAGAAAGGAAATAGGTATAATTGGTCTTAGACCTAGTGATGATAACAAATATTTTTCTAATTAGCTAAGAGTTACAATAGGTCTAGCCTAATTAAAATATTATGTCCTTATCAAGTTACAAAATAGTACCGGAAACCAAATCCACAGCCTACTCACCAAGCAGTAGCTTGTCCAAAATTATTATGAATATATTTATATAAATATTCAAACGTCTAAAACCTTAATTTGCAATATACTTTGGCTTACCCTAAACTCCGACAGCCATTTTTTCAAAGCCCTACCTTAATTTGAACATCATATGTATAATTTATGTATGCAACTTAAAAAAATAATATAAAAATAAAATAAAATAATATAGCATGCCAATATTATTAATCGATAATCAAACTAGTATTTTATACATTTATTTTACAGACAATGCATTAAATAAACAAATGCATTAATATTTAACAATAGGTATTATGAAACATAATATATGTAGGGGATTCAACAAAACAATAAAATATCGATTTAACAGCGTCATTAAAATTCATTAACATAGTTAAAAGATCGATTGTTACTGTATATCTAGAGGGTTCGACCGTAACGTTTTACAAATTGTAACCCACACCTTAATCCACGTTGGTCAGGGATAATCCATCCCCCTCACCTCGCCCCTGTTCTCTCGACTAATAAATGCAAGCAATAATTCAGCCAACATGTCCAGTTGAGAGAAATTACGATCAAAGTAACAAACAGTATAGCTACCATTGCCTTTGTGATCGCTTTGTTTGTTCGGTCCAAACATTTACAGATCGTTCTAAATTAGGAGAAGCTCGGATGGACTTGGAACACTAGACGAGATTATCTTGAACGGGATGTTTGTGGTATAAAATTAATTAGGGAAACATTTGTTTTGATGGGTCGTGAACCTTTCTTCGGTTTTCAGTTTTTGTGTTGAGACGTTGAATGTTGAACTAAATGGACTTGGGACAATAGGCGTGAGCGTCCTTTAAAACTTGTCCTTTGTGGGGTGATAAATTAGGAAACTTCACGCGTGAGTTTGTCGGGTCGAAAACCTTTCTTTGATTTGTGGGGGGGGGGGGACAAATGTTCTACATGGCTCAGCGGGGGTGATCTTATAGCCTAGTTTTCCGTTTTTGAACATAATGATAACTAGAATAGGAACCAAAAATTAACTCTTATAAAGTAGGCTTATATTAAAATGAAATTGTTTTTAAAAATCGTTAGGCCTAATTGCTTTTGCAATGAGAATGTTAATTGTTTTTGTGAGCATTTTGTCTTGATTTTCTACAAACCGAGTCTATGTATTATGAATACAATTTAATCTTTGTGGATTAATATTTATTAAAACCAAATTGAACATTTGCAAAAGATTTCAAGAATTAAGATTATTTTGGGCGAATAAGTACTTGAGCTAATCAAAATTGACGCTGCTTTCTAATGACAGCCAGATTTATTGTTTTCTGTGACGATTTAATTCCTTACTGACATTTACTACTAGTCGATTTTAGTTAATATTGATCTGTTACAAATACAAGTCTTCTTTCAGGTAGTATTTACACGCCCTACACAAAACTAATTAAATGTTTAGCTTGCTACAATAATGGGAAGTGCAGGTAATTTCCGGAAGAAAAACTTAAAATTCAAAAGATTCAATTGTAGGCTATGTCGAAAATAGAGGGGTTATCAAACAATACCTTAAGTAGTTGAGGCTTAAAAAGGGTTTCATATTGGTTAATAACTGGGGGTTTTCAGTTAAAATTACAAAATTTTATTTTTGAATTCCGTAAAAAAAAATAAGGAAAATCTTTCATTTCAAGTCTTTTACTTTACAAGATTGTAGTTCACTTTTGTATGCTTATTTTTTCCAAACATAGGCATATTAGAACGAAATAGAGTGGCGTGTATCTAACTATGTAGGCTATGTCGTATTAAAAATTCCATACAATTTGTTCAAAGGTTTATTAAGAAGAAGCCGTTAGTAAATCCTAGGGCTAAATTAAACTGTTTTATTTAGTAGGAATCTACTTTTTAGCTGCAGAAATAATTGTGACTTGTCGATTAAAGCTTAATGGGAACATAAACAGTTGTTACTGCATCGTTATTTTAATCGCAATAGTTATAAAGGTGTTTGTATTTGCTGACGAAAAATATTATTTAAAATAACTTGGTTTTGTAAAGGTATTTATTTGAACACATTTCAGAGTCCCATATCTACATTTTTGAGGTAATAATTTAGCTAGTATTTAAATTTATTTTGGGACATTAGCCTATTCTCTTTCATTTAGGCTTACATTTTAATATGATTATTTTCAGTAGACTCTTTAAAAAATATTCAGATGTACCTTTTTATCCTACGAACAATTATCGCATATTCGAAAATTGGTATATAATTTTTAATACAAATTTTAGATACACCTAATTAAATTGCTGCTAACGATAAAAATCACTGCAAAACGACTTTTCAAAATCGTGGTCTTAAAGATATAAAAAAATTAAACAATTAAATATATACCGGTATATTCGCCTTATAATTCAAATAAATTTTTAGGATACCTTTATTACATGTAGCTTTTAGCCTAATTGAGCACATTTAAACTTTAACGTTGGAGGAGTTTTTAATTGCATTTTTATACAGATTTTGTAATTTATCAGATTCCCTAAATCTGTCAATTTCTATTTTATCAATATTGAACAATGTTAAGGAAATAATATTTATCTTTCTTTCAGGCTTACATTTGTGTAGCATAGGCTACATATTTAAAAGAATGTATTTATTTTATCAAACAATACACATTACTGCTAAATATTAATAACATTTTAGGATCGTGGCCTTGGATTGCATTTTATAAACATAAAAATTACAATGTAACATTGATTAACATATTGCAATTGTCGTATCATTTAATTTATTTAAAATGAATATTTACTGCATAAACATTTACTACCAACGCAACGTACAGTATTTGAATTAATTAAATTTGTAGTTCATTGAATTATTTTATTATTTAAGGTAAATACACGCGAACGGATGTAAAACTCCGTTAAGTGCTCTTGACCTGAAACAAGTGTAGTTTTTTGACTTGATGGTTGAAGTTATAAACTCGAAATGATGTTAATTAGCATTCTACCTGAACTTAAGTTATTTCGGAATAACTAAATAACTCTGAACCTTGTTCGATTCAAACTTTCTAAATTCTGTTGTGTTTTACTTTAATATTAAGTGGACACTGTAATTGAATTAACTTTCTCGTATTCTCAAATAAGTTTCGTTTGTTTTAGACAGATGTGTTGGAAGTTATATTTAACATTTGTTGATGCTCGGATTGACCAGATTCCCTTCAACGGTGAATTTTTAAATTTGTGTATTTTAACAGAAATTTTAATGCTTTAAAGAATAAGTAATGTAGGTCTATGAAAATTAATAAAGGGAAGGTTTTTCAGGAAAAATATATATATTTTAAAGGGACGTAAATGTATTGCAAATTATTGGAAACGTAAATGTATGTTCTGTAAATTTCTCTTTTAGCTACTGTAGGCTACAATTAGCACAACCCTTTGTATTTTCACTAGTAAAAACCAGTTTCGTTCGTACAATTATGATCGAAATAATAAATTTTGTTTATATTTTTATATAAATATATTTTCATGGTTGGTACTACCAAAGGGAGCAGAGTGGCCCAGTGGTTAAAGGCGCTCATGCAGTTTGAGACAATTGGCACCTGCGATCGATTTAATTGTCCAACGCTGCTCCCCCGCCTCATTAGGCTTACTTTCAAAACGTCAAGGAGTTAGTAAAATAATAACAATAAGAGTCATAATAAAAAGAGTCCTTTTGCAATGTATATTTGGGAAAAGTAGTTACCCAAATTTGAATATTATATTCGGTAATGCGGAGATGGATAAGTTAAACAATCTTGAATTATACTAGGATTACATGGATTTTTTTAAATTTCACTATTGTAAAACCGTTCTTAAAGGTTCATTAAAGGCCAAATTAAATTAATGGTTGTTTAAAATCCTTAATTTTGGTCCAGGCTAGGCCTAAACTAAAAGTTTATAAAGCTGGACTCCTTATCTGCTGTTTTATTTGTTATTGTATAAAACTGGTCGCTGTGGTAATAAATATTTAAATTACTAGAATATGGACCATGTAGTTAAACGTATTTAGCTTGCCTAGTACCTAATTAATTATGTTTATAGCCAATTTTGAAAAATGTGCAATTAACTGTTCTTATTCCTGATATGGACATAACTACATAAAAAAGATTAGAAACATCTTGTAATTCGTAGTTGGTATATCTATGGTTCGGTCCATAACAGTTGAGATTTTTTGTATTCTTAGTCATCGCAGGTTCTTACCCGTAAATGCTGTTGCATTTCACTCTTCATACGTACAAATTTCTGAAACAAAAATGAAAACCTAGAATCCAGTATATATGGCGGTGGCAAGATAGGCCCAGGTTCGTACCTCTGTTCTACCGCCGATTTGTCCATTAAAGTAGGTCATCGCTTAGTTTCTACTGTTAGAGCTTCCAAAACAGTTGCTCAGGTTGGTCTCGTTGTTCTCGTTCAGGTACTTTTCGTGACCCTACTCAACCGTCTTCATTACCCTAACTGGAGCGTTAATATTTGAGTGCACAGGCCAACTACTATGGTCTTTCTCAACTTATTCAACGTCCATATTGTGGCTAAAACACATCTGGACAATTCACTTACAGCTTGACTTTGAACGCTGTTGAGGGAATAGGCTAGTAATCCCGTCCCAGTGCCTAGTGTATAATATACAACAAGTAGTAACAAATGATTGGTTGTACTTCACATTTCGTGATGCGCAGCACGATCGCAAAACTGGTGACGCCTATAAATCCTATTGCCCGATTTGTAACTGTGATAAATTCCTCGTCGCTTGTAGTTATAACTGAGGACTCTGTTTTCTTGCCAAACGATGTATTACAACGTTTATGAGTCAAGGTCGGACATATTTAAACGTATGTGTATTCATAATAAACTATACCTGATCCAAGTTGAATTTATTGATGAAATGTTTCGTTGTAATAATATGCCTCCTAAATATTATCCGCTAACGGCTTACATGATAAAGACATTCGTATTTTTGTTCTTTAAAACGTGCATTACAATACTTTCTGTATAAAGCTATAATATTGAACTGTCGCATACATTTATTTATATTGCAATAAATATGTACGACTTTTCAGATGGCTTGTAGCTGAAAGGTCTCAGTTCGGATCCGGACGAAGACTACGGATTTTTGTGTTGCTAGAATATTAAAATGTTGACTTTCAGGCATTAATATTTACAAAAAAAGAAGAAAAAAAGTTCCTTACCGTCAGTATGACTGAAGGATTGGCCAAAATGATATTTATAACAGTAACGCATCAACAAGTCATATTCTCAACTGACCAATAGCAATGTCCATGGTCGGAAAAAGTTATTCATTGATACTAGTGAAAGGAAGTGAAGGCTCCCAACATATTTTCTGTCAATATTTCAAAAAGTTTAGATTTGCCATAATGTTTCTGTTCTTTTATCCTCACAGTTTTCTTTTCAAAAATCTAGTAAAAAGTACTTTCAAAAATATAGTTAGAAGCATCATATTCGGAAATATCTTGAATAAATCACAGAAAACCCTCCGTGTGATTAGAAAATTTCCAGTGCTTCGCGTTTTAGAGATTAAATTTGTTTTAATTATTAAATTTTAATAAAGGTATATCTATTATAAATCAATATGTTTAGAATAACCCATAGAGTAATAACGTAAGATTTAAAGCCACTTAATATTATGCATTTGAAGAATTTTCATATTTACAGTGAATAAAAAAAAAACAATCAAAATGTCCACTTTGTCAAACTGTAGCGATTTACCAGGTAAACAATTGAAATATGCAGATACATACTTTATAAACATAAATATTCATAACAATAACAATTTATTTTCTTGGGAAAAAATAGAAAGAAAAAAAATAACACAAAATATAGTAACAGCAGATTGCTGACTAACAGATTAAGAAGACACAGATTTGTGTACTGTACACTGTTTACTGGATATTCTGATCTTTCTGTTTCAATACTATATATATATATACTGTATATAAGCCAAATACCACTCACTCACTGACTCATCACGAAATCTCAAAAACTACTGAACCGATTAGAACGAAATTTGGTATGTAGCTTCCTCTAGGGCCATAGGTGCTGGCTCACTAAGAAAGAGTTTCAAAAAATTGGAATTCTTAGCGGAGTTTTGGGGGGTCAAAGTTACTAAATCACGATTTCCCCAAAACTACCAAACGGATTAGAACAAAATTTAGTATGTAGCTTCTTCTAGGGCCATAGGTGCTAACTAAGAAAGGTTTTCAAAAAATTCGAAATTTTAGGGGGTTTGGGGTGGGGACAAATTTACTAAATCACGATTTCTCTAAAACTACTGAACGGTTGAAATGAAGTTTGGTATGTAGCTTCATCTAGGAGCGTAGGGCTAAGAACGGGTTTCAAAAAATTCGAAATTTTAGGGGGTGTTTGGGGTTCATAGTTACTAAAAATCCCCATAAGAAATACTTAGTGTAACATATTTATTGATATATATTTTTTATTAATACACATTTAACTTTGATTTGTCTATCCGTGCAAAGCCGGATCGGCCAGCTAGTACTATATGAAATTGAACGTCGTAACGCTAGAAATATTTTAGTAACGCTAGATGGTTTTTCGTAATCTTGCTTCGCGACGCTATCACTAAAGAGAGTCCAAACCGTAACGCTCCAGAGGGTAAACAATAGTTTTGATATTCCAAATGAAATATTTTCAAACGACACTGCAATATCCTAAAGTGTTAATTTTATCGACCGACTAATCTTGTGCGGTCTAGACATTTTTTTCTGGTTATTATGATTTATAACTGTTTATAATTGTCTTGTGATTGCACACGTTCTGTTTTCACCTTTTATGGTACGGACCCTAAAGATAACTTTTCTAAAAATATAAACATTTACATGCTTGTACAGCTCTTTAAATTGGATGTACGATTATTAAGAAAATTACAAATACAACAATTGGACGGAGAGTTTATCATTTGTATTTCGTAAAGTAATATGATATCCTATTTTTCACTTACCGGATTTATACCGAACTTATTTGACCGAATTGCGTGGTAACAAACATAGGCTACTATATAAATACAGCTGTAAATGGGTTGTGAGAGAATGGCGTGTTGTGCGCCCCTCTCCTCTCTCCAGAGTGTAGAAGGATTAAGTTGGCCTAACTTAAATTAAACATGAATCCATGATTAAGTGTATAGCAACACCAATACAGCTGCTTCTGAGCAAGATGTCTTTAATTTTTAATTACGCTTTTATGTTTTCGTATAAGTAATGGTGCGTTTGTGTGCTTCATTTTTGTTTGTAACACTTTTTATAAGCGGTGTAATGTATGGACAGGTAAATAATAGATTATAAAGCTGGTGCGTTAAAAAAAAACAAAAAAATAAAATAAATACATCTGACTCGTGCGAATATTTCTCATGTTAGGAGTAGGCCTACGTACTCAAATTAAATCAAATTTAATTAGGTAAATTTGATTGGTTAATTGGTTTAATTTGACAACAATTTATAACGTTAATTTGATTGATTTGCGTGACAGGTTGCACTTGCATAATAGAATGTAAAACATCTAAATAACAGCTGTCATGTTAGTTAAACAGATTGTTAATAGATGGCGTCTTTTATTATGAACCATATGAAGTATTTTATAAAAGTTTTTTTAATCAATTTTTGTAATGAAAACATTTTAATGTTTTAATGTTTTGTCAATAGTGGGAACATAACCTTTAAAATGCTGCTTGAATAAATAATTTTGATGAAGACATCAATCTTCTTTTAGAAATAACATATAAGGATATATAGAATCATTTGTACCGTTAAAACAAAGCAAAACAAAATAAATTTTAATGCAATTGGAGAGAAAAAACATGTAAAACAAAATAAAATATATAAATTTGAATGAAAGACGTTAAATAATGAATAATAACATTAAGATTGGTTTTTAAATAGACTTTGAAATAAAAATAGTCCTCTTAACGTTGAAATACTTAAGGGTCTGCTCCAGTAAATGAGAAAGCAACCGGAAACGCAACCGCTTCTCACTGTATCCCTATCTAAACAGTGCAATTTCTTGCAGCTGAACGCTTTGACATTGCCTCATTTTAAACCATTTTATAAGTCTATCTTTGTGTTGAAAAAAACTGAATATTTTTCTATAAAATTTCGGATCCGGCTTACAAATTATTTTTCATTACTAATTTTTTATTGTGTTAGGAAAAAAATTAAAACTTTGTACTTACAAAATGTCAGTTACATAACAAATCAAAAGCATTTTAAAAAATGTAAATTGCAAGACGGATGCGTATTGTGACTGTGCTTAAAATGAGATCTTGCAAACAAGTTTTATGATAAAAAGTAAACGAAATAAATGGTTTGAAATTTAACATTGCTCTTATGGGATAAAAATCCAAGATGGCCGCCACTACAGCAGACCCTTAAGTTCCATATTGCAGAAACCTCATTCGTTCCATTTAGATATAAAACACGTTTTAAAGTTTTGGCCTATATCATATGTTTTTTTGAACAATTAGGGAACTATAGTTGTGGACAGCGTAACTCTGAACCAGGAAAAGGTTAGTGTCTTCCGCCCGGCCGACCCTAATTAGTGTCGCTTGGCTGCACTCAATGAAAACAAGTACTAGGTGCCTAATACCAAAACGTCAATTAAATTACTGTAAACAATTATTAGAAACCATTATCATATTACGTTTTTTATTTAAATTTCGATTATTTTCATACTAAATTTGTTGTAAATCGGCCAATTTTTACCAACTTGTACCGCCAAATTAGTTTTTCATTTTAAAACTAACTTTGAATGAACAGTGGAACTAAAATACAATGCATATAAAAACGTGAGCACATGTATGATTGTAATTTTTTTTATTGCTTCATAGCCAGAACAAATCGCCGGTTTCAAGGAAAATTTGAAAACATAATATACTATGTAACTTAATTTAATATACACAAATCTCGGCTATGTGCTCTTACAGAAACCCTTAAATGTAAAAAAATCCATTTAAATGTAAAAATTAATTGTGTGTTATCAGGAAATAGGTACATCCCAAGGTTAGAACAGTGCCTCAAAGGCTGTATCGTCGATAGAAGCCTATTTCAATTTGCTACGTCAATAGCTTTTGCGTAATGTCTGCCACAGATGTTATCAGCGGTAAATATTTGCAAAGACGTGTAGTAAAGTTTGTTAAGGCAGGTAGGCGCCAATTAATATCTCGTTTTACCCGCGATATTTTCTTGTTTGATATGATTTGTTTATATTTGCTTGCGACTATCTGTTATGCAGAGTTTCCATAAAGTCACTTTAAACCCCCCTCCCCTCATTATTTGTGTTCCTGAAAGTAAGGTAACAAAACTTTGTGTATATTTTCTGTTGCATAACAGGACAAAATTTTTGACATAACTGACCCTCTATGATTTTGTCTTACTTTAAAATATTTTATATTGTTTACAGAGCAAAAAATGTATATGCATACTATTTATGTACGTATTTTTAAATGAATTCTTTATCGAATTTCTATTTATTATTATTGGCTTAGTAGTCCTACTTTGTACCCATAGGCAATGCGTTTATAACATTAAATGTAAAACATTAGAGTGCATAGTGATCATAATATGTTTAAAAATTCACTGTATTTAAAATCAGGCATTGTCTAAAATATATTTCTTGTTTATCTTCAACATGGTGGGTTTAAAAGTCCTCGTTTGGTTTTTAAAAACTTTCTTTCTTCACGGGAATAATTCAGCAGTATAAAATTTAAAGCTAGTTTTTTGTTCATTTTGCATATATTCAAATCAGAAAAAACTTAATCGAAACTGATTGCACCGTTAAAATACTTTCTCTCTGCCTAAACAAGTTTACATACACATTTGAACAAACACTTTTTTAAACCTTTAAAAACCTGGTGCTTTTGCGTTAATTGTAGATGTATCTTTACCTGTATCTAAATTTTTTAATTACTTTAGATAAAATGTTACATTTGAATCAGTAATTTCTTCTAATTATTTTTAAAACTATACACAATTCTGAGAAACTAATAAGAGCCACTAAGCCTTCTAGAAATGATGACGTAAATATATAGTCAACTCAACAATAAGCCATGTAATTATTCAGCTTTAAGCTTTTGCTCTACAATAGACAGGAGTAGAGAACTTTAAGAGATAATCTAGTTTTAATCAAGACGGCAGCAACGGAAGCTTTTAACTTCAATTCATGACGTATTTAAAGACTACGTTTAACATATTCCATTTAAAAGTCTCTCTTTTTTTCCTCTAGAAACTATTTGAAACTATTTTCCTCTTTGTAAAATTTTAAGTTTATTATAAGTAGTAATATAATCGATATTTCTTACTTATATAACAAAGGATATAATAAAGGAAGCAACTTTAAGTTTTTATTTTTGGGTTCTTAATTTAAAAAATAATAATATCCCAGTGCCCCTAGGAATACGCATGACTTGGAAAAGTATGTTAAAAAGTTTTCAAACATGAAAACCTATAAATTTTCTAACATAAATAACAGGATCAAGTACAAAATAGTTAATAGTCACAAGGAAAGCCTGGCACTCCAGATTGTACAGGAAAATTCCATTTAAACAAAACATACACACCCACACAAAATTCCTTGTGCATATCATTTTCCTCCTCCCTAATCAAAAAACCTTCAACATTATAAAAGAATATCCAGGCCTTTATTTCTTTCAAAAATATTGAAAACTCAGTCTCAATATACGGTCAGGCAATTAAATAATTTTGGAGATGCTTATTTGACCACATTTTATTAAACAGTCGAGGAAAACAGTACGTAGACATAATCGAAGATAATGTGGGCCATCAATTATAGTAATTCCATTTTAATTAAAGTATGGCTCCAAATGGTAATTTTGGATTTATACCTTATGATTATAAAATAATTCAAGTTTTTGTATTTCTCAATTTTACTGAAAATCGCATATTTTAATAATTTTGGTACTGTTAGAAATTGTTTCTTGAATATATTAAAAATAAACCCTGCGAGCGAATATTCTCTACAAACTAAAACATCTGGTGTGCACATCACACAACTTTCCTTACCAAAATAGATGCTGTATCAATTATCAAATTTCTCGAGCGAGAGATTGATGATACCATTTTCGAGTTAATAGGAGTATCCGTTTCGAAGAAAGCGGTACTAACTTCAAAACGGTTAATCCCACGGACCTGATTTTGGTCTCAATCGATTTCTAACCTCACAAAATGTCAAATTTGATACCAAATACGGCTAGTTTAAAAAAAAATTACCCCCAAAAACGCCCTTTTTGGGGGCAATTTTTGAAAAAATGGAAAAAGTTGAGTGGGGTATCGTTTTTGACATTATTTTGGACGCTGAATCGAATGAGGCCATTTTCAAGTCGATAGGAGCAGCCATTTCAGAGATAAAAACAAAATAACTTGGTTTTTGTAATAACTTTTTTCAACGAATTTTTAACGGTCTTTCGCGTACATAGGGTGTTAAGGGGGTCGGAGTAGAGTATGTTAGCAAAGTTTAATCAAAATCGTTAGAGGGAATTTGGAGTAAATTCCAAAAATGTGCTAAAAACTGCTCCCACGGTAAGACACCACCTCCGATTTGCTTCAAATTTACATGGGTTTAATTGTTTACATGTTTGAAGATATCCTGTAAATTTCAGTTCGATCCGTCCGCCCTGTGCACTCCGGACACACACACACACACAGACACACAGACACACCAATTGCCAAAAATGCATTTTTTGGACTCAGGGGGCCTTGAAACGTAAAGATATTATGAAAACTCGACATCGAATTTTTGGGTCGATCGCAATACTTACCTTACCTAGTATAGGGTAAGGAAAGTAAAAAGCCCTAGATTTTTTACCCATTAGGTAAATTAGTATGTTTTTCAGTATGGTTTTTCTAAAATATCTTTTATTCGTGCGATTGCGTTTACTCGAACGCTTCGTTTCCAAATTGGCTATATTGAATTAAATGCATGATATATTTTATTTTATGTGAACCGCATATCTTATTTAACTCAGTGTAAAAACGCAGAATTCTCAAACGTGAACGCGTGAATAAAACTAACCTAAGCGGTTCTTTTTAAAACGATTTTTTAATGTAATCAAGAAAAGCAATTATATTAAAATGGGCCTAATAGAATTGTAGTATAATAGGCATATTGCATGGCTTATAATATAAGTGTTGGTGCAATAATCTGGAGTTTACATACCTTTAAACTAGTATGTAGGATATTCCTCAGTTGCATTTCTAAAAAGCTAATCTTACAATTCGAAATAATTCGCTCCTTTTAATTTGTTTGTACGTTAGGAGTTAGATTAGGAGTAGGCTTAAAGTTATGTCGGTTGTTTTTAACTCCTGTTATACCGTAAACTGTAACTAATGTTAATTTCTTTAGGCGTTTAATAAGATTTACTAACTCATCTTTGAGGTTATAGTAACACCTACACGATATTAAAAATAAATCATAAAATTAGTTTGTAATGAAAGGCGAGGACATATGAATTATAAACATATTGTGTGCCTGCAGAGTTCATTTTTCAAAAACAGTATCAAGTGATGTCAGAGTATGATACTGGTTGAAGATAAATACAGCTGTTGTTGACAAACACCTGTTTTACTTTGATCGTCACTCGTTGTAAGCGATAAACAGGTTTTGTTTTATTCACGTCATTACACTGCCAGGGTATATCTTGCCGTACAAAGTTGCCAGCAGAGTTCAACGTCACGCGCTCTGTTGGTGACACCAGAGTTATGGAAAAAGAGCAGTAATTTCAATGCGAGTAAAAATACAGGTTTAAATAACATATACCCGTCATAAACCAATGTAAAACAAACTACGTATATTCGTATTTCTATTTAACGTAAAGGGTGTTCCAAAATTTAGAAACATAAAAAACTGAGAAGAGTTAGTACGTATAATCAAAAATCCTAAAACTATTACTTTTCGATTTGCACTTTATAGGTTGTATTTCACAAACAAACGTATCACTTTTGAACGGTAAACGATACAAGGACGGAATTGTTGATTTGTGAAAAAGTGATACCGTAGCTGATTTCCTTCAACACACGTTACATAATTTAAACAAACGTTACCAAATTTTCTGGTTTATATACAATTAAGCTTTAGACGTATCTACTACATTGTATATATATTAAAGCAATCACTTTTTTGAACAGTATCGTCCGTTTACAATTCCCTAGTTCACATTTAGTCCATGCGGTTGAACCTCACAAATGCAGGGGCTTTATCCTTCCTTGCGGCACGCGTCCTCACTGTCGTCCAGGATAAGATACGTTTCGCTGTTTTTCAATTTCTTCTATAACAGTGTTCATCTTAAGACCACTACGAATAGTATCGTAAAAGACAAACCACAGTGTGCCTACAATGCTTCAAAGAACCTTGTTCTGGAATTACTGGATACATTCATTATTTGTTTTAGTAATTGAACATTGCTTATAGAAGGATAACTTACTATACAGATCTAACTCAGAGATCTTCTTGATCAGCCATAAGATTTTCCTGAATTTCAAGTTGAATCATTATTTGTTGCCTAAAGTGACGAAACCTAGACACTTCGCTTTGATTTCGTGACTCATCGCATGCTTATATTGTTGATGCTGTTAACAGTAGTTTGCTTTTATAGCTGTGTGCGATCGTATAAGCATTATGCGAATGCCCTTCGTTATCCAGGCGATGATAACCACCTTGGTTTTTCGCCTTTAAAAACAAAACAAAAAAACAAACAAACAAAAAACAGTAGTTTGCTAGTTGCTAGTTGTTCAGTATAATCAGTCGCCATGATCGCGGTATCATCCGCGAAGCATGCCGTGATTGTTTCTGCATCCTAAGTTGTCCTTTTTATAATAATATAAAAGGTGGAGAAGTGGTCCAAAGACACTCCTTTGCAGCACCCCAGCTCAAGCATTTAGAAATTAATGCAAGTGTTAAAAAAACAATATTCGTATTTTAATGTAATAGGGACAGGGTGTCTTAAAAAACTAACGATCAGAAACTTTGACTTAAACATGCCTTGAAATACTTAGTTTTACATCTGCCCGTCATTCTTAGGCCTAGTCTAAGCTACATTATATAATGTACACTATCTATAATTAATTACAAATTTAGAATGAAGTATTTTTTGCTCTAGTACTTAGTACTAAGCTATATTCTATAATGTACACTAGCTATAATTAATTACAAATTTAGAATGAAGTAATTTTTGCTCCAGTACTTAGTACTAAGCTATATTCTATAATGTACACTAGCTATAATTAATTACAAAATTAAAATGAAGTAAATTTTGCTCCATGTATTGTGCACTAAGGTATAATGTATGCTAGCTATAATTTGTAACTTAAAATGAAGTAAATTTCCCTCCATTAACTTAGTACTAAGCTATAATGCACAGTAGCTATAATTAATTTAAAACACAAAACATGTTTTCAAAGATACATTAAAACGTTTACTCTGTTTCAGTGGAAATCAAGATGGTGTGTCATGCGAAAACTATCTCCAGTTGCAGGTAAATCGATATATTGACTCTCGATATCGACACCGTATAGATTATGATCTTCATAAACCATCAAGACTTAGAGTATTTGGTGAACAGTCAGATTTGTGGAAAAGGACAAATTTATGAAATACTTTGGATCGTAAATTACCGTCAGAGAGTAATTATTTCCATATTTACAACATCATAAATTTAAGCATCTGACTGATAGCGGTTAGGCTAAGCTTGGAAGACATTTTTATTGCTTCCGAGTAAGCTTAGATAAGTGATTTTTGTTTAGATTGGTGTTTCATAATTAATTTATTATTATTTTGTGTCCTGATGTAATGTGGTCTGTAATTTATTAGGTCGGTTTTATTACAAAGATTTAATGTCTCATACGATTTAATGAATGCTGACGTTTTTACAATATGATTTAGACAAAATCAGGCACATAAGGTCGTCTGCTAGAGGTAAAACAATCTAAATAAACAGAGAACGTGTAGTCATTTCGTCTGTCGGCAATTTTCTTTCTTAGTTCAAGAAAAAATTCCACAACTAATAAAGATACCTATAAACAGAGTGTTTCCAATCTGAGTTCCGAAACTTCAGGCTATTTCCCCTTATCCCAACATGAGTAAAAATTCGTTTCAATAAGTTCCGGATACAATTACCACATCGTCTAGGCGCCATTTTGTACTTCGTAGTATTACATCAGAAATGTTTTTTTTTATGAAACTAAAAGTTCAAATTTTTTTTACAAAAAAATAATCAACTTCACATATGTTCTTTATCCATTTTAAGATGGTTGGTTAATATATTCAAAAACGGTCAAATTTACAACAATAAAACCAAAGAAAATATTTGAAATTTCTGTAAATTATTGTTTCAAACAGATCAAACAACAAATAACAAAGTTACGATAGAAAAAGTAACTGCATTATAAATAAAGACTACGTATTAACGTTTCCCATTATTTAGTTTTTTGTCAAAAAACAATGCTTATTATTTTGTTTGCATTATCCAAAGAAAGGAAAGGGGTAATTGCAATTGCATATGTTTAACCTTATT
This sequence comes from Philaenus spumarius, assembly GCA_018207615.1. Lineage (NCBI taxonomy): Eukaryota > Metazoa > Arthropoda > Insecta > Hemiptera > Aphrophoridae > Philaenus > Philaenus spumarius. The sequence continues at coordinate 1,130,693 of JAGFPH010000011.1, read as the reverse complement.
TATTAGGACCTCCCCCTTTGCGGATCTCTCATTGATCATGAAGGGCTAAGACTAGAAAACCTAAGCATAGGTTTTGAGACACATGACATATTTGTCATTTCTAATTTGGTCTCGGTGGTAGATTGATGGATGACGTATTTCGACGCCCTAATTTGTCGGCGAGGGGTTTTTCTATCTTCGAGCCATGGGAGTTATGGTTTGTACGTTTATCAAATGAAGAGTTCACCCAAAAAGGTCCTCGATCTCATATGTGGAACTACGCCCCACCGGTTTCTCTTGGTTAGGTTAGTCTCACGTGGAAGACTGTCACGGAGTAAAATGAACTCTAAAAAACCTGAGACATATATGAACAATCCTTTAAAAAAAGCACTGCGATGAATTAAATCGACTGACTTTTGTATGTTTGTTATTTACTCTAAAAATATTGTTTCGCTGTAAATTAAAAAAAAAAGTGTTAGTCATTTACAAGCTAAACTAACACGATATTCCATTTATGACATCATTGCATTGTTTGATTAGCTAAACTGTGATATTTAGGATAAACAGACTACTGCCAAAGGCGATTTTTTTACCATTATAGGAAAAGCTATACATTTTTAAAATAGCAATTGCCTGTATATTTTCAATATTTACCAACCTTCTCGTTCCCTAATTTAAATGAAGTAGGTTAATTAAATAGTTATAATATATTAATGTTTTCAATTTGATGTTTATTGTTGTGTTTGTTTAAATTATCAACTAATTAAATATGCGGAACAAAATTTATACAACTATCTAGAACATATTAATTTGTATCATTGTTGTATTAACCACAAATTAATCTAAATTATAATAATTATTGCGATTATTTTGAGTGAGGACATGGATATTTAGTTTCGAAGAGCAGGGATTGTTTCGTTTTTGTTTTTAAATCAACAAAAATTTTAAAGTGCATAAACAGTCCTACGGATTTTATATTCCAATGTAGGCCTAGTATTCGCACTGATTCAGACGTACCGAAACTAAAATTGGGTCAATATTCAAGTTGTAACAAAGAGTTTATATCGCTGTTTAGCAGAAATACGTGGATTGTGTTTAACAAAGTTGTGAACTGTTTAACAGTTTTTGCGATAGAAGTTTTCCTTGAAGTGAAAGGTTTCATGTTTTAAGGTAGTTACTTCATTTTAATCCCTTAAATGTAAGTAATTGAAAACCTTTTTACGACGTTAGTGAAATATTTTTTACTTTAGTTTTAATTTTCCCATCCGTCAAACCGTCTGGTCGTACATTGCGAAACAAATTTTATTATACATGCCCACCGACTTTTCTTCTTTACGTGTGTATATATTCAATTTCAAAATCGTGACGGCTTACACTGGGGTCAAAACAGTTTACACATGGAAGAGAAAACGCAATAACTTATTTTGTTACCAGCGAAACATCATAAAAATCAAAACATCCTGTTGTCTGAATTCAAAAACATCGTGCTTTCCTAGACTAAATAATGAGGTTGTAATCGCACGAATACCGTATTCTTGTGATGCTATCTGTTCCGCCCGCGGACAATAACGTTTATGTAGGTCTCTAGGTTCTTTGTGCGCGGACTGTACTGTATTTTGAGCCAAAACGGAAGCTGAAAGTTCAAAGAAAGTGCCTAGATGCGTTACCTATGTTTTATGAGCGCTCGTCTTTCTTAACGATCGTAAATATTTGATTTAAAGCGTTACATAATTAATTACCCACATCTGGTTCCGCGTGGGACGTGTGAAATGTTAAACGTTTGGTGAACAGCTGATTCTGTTTGTGAATGAATTTTAAGGCATTGTCGCAGCTTATAAGTGTAGGCCTAATGTTATTTAACGCTGGTATTTTTGATCTCGGAATATCATATTTGATCTATTTTTAGGGATCCGTACCAGAAACATATTAAGACAGAACCTTTGTAGGATCATACGATTATCTGTTGTCACAGTCGATACTGTGTATCATAATTAAATTGGCATTGCGCTTTTCAATACATTGCCGAAAATGTTGCTCGAATACTCATTCCCCACTTCAAGAAATTACTCTATTTCGAAATTACTACAGGTAATAATTTTTTTAAACCGTGGTGTTGTAACTTTTTTAGTGTTGCAGGTATATTACTGGAAATCTGTAGCATAACCTGTCTTTTTGTGAGAAGATTATGTAAAACATGTTTTCCAATTCAGGCAGTATACTTGGGAGTCGATACACCCTTTCAGTGCACCCCACATCAGATTTACAATTTATTCAAACCATGGCTATATTAAATATGACTTTTGATGCGTTGTTAATTATATATTTTTGATAAAACATTTTGGTTGGCTGGCGGGAGCGAATTTAACTGGTACTTTTCGTTTATTGTCAAGAAAGATTAACTCCATCTGTGTAAAAAATGTCTCCAAACCTTGCCATGAAATGTAATTTGATAAAACAAAGCAAAATATTGATTTAATACTTCCATCTATTAGTTTGATATCAGTGACAATGTGTCTCTATAAACCCCATTCAAATCAAAATTTTATGTTTGTAAATTGTATTACGTTGGTCTGTAATAGTTTATTTTATTTACAGGTTACATTTATAATTTTCAACTTCCCGCTAAGAAAATTGAAAATTTTCTAAAATCGGGAAGTTATTGGTTTCACCCCGTTTTTCGAAAATCGAGTATTCATCAGATCTCGACGTTTTGAGGTCCTAGGAATCTTCCCTGACCACTCCCGAGAGGGTGTCACCCTGTCTGTATGTGTATGTGTGTGTCTGTGTGTGTGGGGGGGGGGTGTGTGTGTATGTAAGTATGTGACCCGCTTATAACTTTTGAACGGCTTAACCGATTGGATCCTACCAAACGGCGTTCTAAAGAGTTCCATTAAACTTAGATTTCCTAAAAATTTCAACTAATTCGGACCGGTAGGTTCTGAGAAATTTCGAAAAAACTAAGAAATAAAATGTTTTCAAATCAGGTTTTTTTGGAATAACTTTTAAACGGCTTTACCGATCAATTCCAAAATCTAATCAGCTTTTAACCTTGAAAAGCGACGTCGATCGCTACCTGTCCGGTCAAAATCGGTTAATTCGTTCGTGAGATATCGTGAACAAAAGAAAATAAAAAAAAGTGTTTTTTCTCAATTTCTCCGAAATGTTTCATCAGAAATTTTTTTGTCGATTCTTTCAATGGAATCGAAAAACTGCATCGATTGCCTCAAATCGCATAAAAATCGGTTGATTCACTCGCGAGATATCGTGAGCGAAAGAAAATCAAAAAAGTGTTTTTCCTCAATTTCTCCGAAACTTTTCATCTGAAAAATTTTTGTTTTTGATTCTTTCAATGGACTTAAAAAACTTCATCGATTGCCGCCAATCGCATAAAAATCGGTTGACTCATTCAAAAGTTATGGCAGTTCAAAATTTCCAAAAATAGTGTTTGTTGTAATTAAACTTAGCGGGAAGTTACATGGATGGCCTTTAGGGTCAACCGTTTTCCAAATTGTTTTTATAGTTTTCTAAAGGGCCTACCAGTCCATGTAACTCTGAAAATATTTCTTATCACTTTATTAACTTTAATCGAGTTTTAAATCCAATTCCTTGGATCGATTATTTACGTGAAAAGAGCCGTTGGACAAATGATTCGATTCATTGAACTGTTTATGTCGTATTAACAGGTAAATATATACCACAACAATACAACTACAGTATCTACATCAACGATTGAAATGCACTAAATGTGTGTTCTTAATCGTGTACAAAGTGGGATACAGTTTTATCGGCATATATTTTCGAATAAATAATTATTCAAATTCATTGACTGTTTAAAACCGTTAAACGAACTACACAAAACTGAGCAATTCAAACGTAAAATCAGGTGTTCGTGGTGGGACTGGAAGTGAATCATCGTGTTATCACAAAATCCGTTTGAATGAATGATTCGATTCATTGAGCTGAATTAATACGGTAATATACTGCGCCAATAGAACTACCTACATAGACGATTTACATGTAACGAAACTCATCACAAGTTCTTAGTCGTATATGAAGTGATTCACCGTAATATCAGAACATCCGTCACGATAAATATTTCAATCCATTCATCTGTTTAATTTTTACTTTTATAACTACCTCTACAGGAACGATTCAAATGCAAAAATCACGTGTTCTTAATCGTTAGGAGGTAGGAAATGATCCACAGCGTTGTCGGAATATCGGTTTAAATAAGATTCGATCCATTGATCTTTTTAAAGCAATTAATGTATAGACAAATTCAACTACCTACATCAGAGATTAAGATTAAACGTAAAAATCACGTGTTCTAAGTGGTACGTAGGAATGAGTCATCTTGCTATCGGAAAATCCGTTGACACAAACTATTCCATTCATTGATATGTTTAAGGCGGTTCATGTAATACACAAATAAAACTAGCTATATCAACGATTCAATCGTAAAAAATCTCTAGTTCTTAGTCGAATATGAAGTTTATCGCCATGTTTCGGGATATAGGTTCAAATAAACATTGATTTGACTTATTGGTCATTGGTCTGTTTAAATCATTTAATCTACATCACAGTACATCGATGATTTAAAAGTAAAGAATTACGTTTTCTTAGTCGAATATAAAGTGTATCGTCGTGTTATTGGAATATCAGTTCAAAGTTCAAATAAATGATTCGATTCATTGATCTGTGTAAGCCTAATTAACAGGTTAATGTCCTACAAAAACAGAACTACCTACATCAACATACATAACAAATCACGTGTTGTAAGTGGTATAGGAAGTGAGTCATTCTTATCACAATTCGTTTGTCTAAAAAGTGATAAAATATACAAACATATGACATAGATTGTAAGTTTGAACTTTTCCCTTGGATAGGTCTTTGCTTTGAAGACAATTCATTGAACGCGTTATTGTGCAATGTTTAGAAGTACATAGTAAAATAAGTCATAAGGGCTTTTCTAGTTTAAAACTGAAGAATTTTGTTTTGGATTTTATATTATTAAACAAATTATACTGTGCATAAATTAAAATGTGTAATGATTTTTTTTTTAACACATCGTACGATAATTTTTATCAGGACATTTTCAAAAAGCATTTATTCAAAAATCACCAGAATAGTTGAATGTTTGGTTGGTAGCAATTAAAATAAAAATGTCTTGGTAATTAATTACACCCACAATTGTATGATATTATATCATTAATTTGCTTAGACTAGTTTTTTGTAGGTGTAAGAAGCAATTGCTTTCTAAGAACCTGAATTGAGGGTTCAAAAATTGACATTAATTTTTTTTAATATTGTCTCTCATACATAGAGTTAATGGTAGAGTTAATGGTTTTCTATGTATTTCACGTTAAACATTTTATACGGCTGTCATTTTAAAAATAATTTATTTGTTGTTTTTGATGCATTTGAAATTAATAATGCATTGAATAAATTTAAACCTACTGTAGTTTATTTGCAGAAGGTATGTGGAAAACTATTACGTGTGGCTGAACAAGAAACTAAGTATTTTCGGACCTACTTTTAGGATATTCTGAGTTTTCTCACTTTAAGTGAACCAATAACTAACTTTTAACTATATATCTGTCAGCTTCATTTTAATGGAAAACTGTGACATTTTTCTGTCATTCAAATTTGCAAATTTTGTCCGCCATTTTGCAATATGATGTCCAACTTAAATCTCGATTTGTGTATTTGTAGATTCTGAAAAACTGCAATAAAAAGTATTATTAATATAAGAGACTAAGCAACCAATGAGGCAATTTAAATCAAAACACATAGAATACGTTTTTTTTTTAATGATTTAGAATTATTATTTCGATTTCAATATGAATTTAATTTGAACATGAATTATTGATTATTAAGTAACTAAAATCAAGTAAATCAAAATTATGTAAACGTCTTGAAATTACACTTTCAATCTAAAATCGTTATAAAGAATAGGAGTTCATAAATTTCAAGTAGGACACTATATTCGAAACTGGTCGATCATATTTATTTGTAAATTTGATTTCAATTCAAGGAATATCACTTAAATGTAAGCAGAGTTCCCCATTAGAAAAACGCTAAAAATGTATAGTTAAAAATGGTCCTGTCAGATGTTGGGGTTCAGAAGTGTAACTTTTAATCTTTTTTCACAAATATAACATTGGGAGTTTGTTAATCCTTCTCCAATCACTAATTTACTGAGCCAAACATATTGTTAAAAAAATCTGTATTTATTATTGAATAATTAGTTGTTAAATATATTATGTTACTATTCAATCTGATTTACAACTGAATATTAATACTTTGTAGGCTTAATTGAAATGAGCAATTAGTCTACATAAAGGTTCCTTTGTTGAATTAAATTAGTTATTGTTTTAAGTTAAGACAAATTCAATATATCTCTGCAAACTGTGTATATTTAGTTAATTAATTTATAATAAATTCAGTAGGACCTTATAAATTTATTTTAGATTAATAACAGTACGCACAAATATACTTACTTCACCTCCTACGTGGACTCCTCTTAAAATACAGATAGGTAGTGAGAGGATTCTCGAGCGTGGATCGGAAAACGTTATTCGGCGAGACGTTTCGCGCAACTCATTTAATCACCAAGATTTCTTATTCTGTCTATGCTTTTGCACGTCCCAGGCTACCTGAGTGTCAGTCGGAAATATCAGAACAAGCGTTACATGGCGTGACGTTTTGTGCGTCATAAAGCGTTACTCGACCAGACGTTCCGTGGCTCATCTACTCATCATCCCAAGATTTTCTTTCGCTATCAGCGTCTGCAACGAGCGTGTAAAGAAGTTTACACTTCAAAAATTTGCAGTGAGAGAGACACTGTGTAGGCTACATATTATTTTATGTATTTTTACATACCTGTATAATGTGTTCCCAAAGATCCTGCAAATCTTTGTGAATCACCATTTATATGATTGGAACACGTGTTGAGAGTAATCATCAGAAAATGATTGTTGAATTACAAATACAGGTTATTCAAATCGACTGAAATGAACTGTCTACATTTAAGTAAAGTACGAAGGCAAATTACAGTTTTATTATCAGGTAGAGAGAGAAATCGCAAAGTGCACTACACTGCAGATGCCAAAGACTAAGTTGTCGAAACAATTGTGCATTGTTATATTTTTATCTTCAATAATTTCACAATGGCTGTTCCAAGTATTTGTTGAATAGATAAAGACGGCGTTATAGCCTTCGTCTCCCCAATACATGTTGCTCGTTCCTTGTATAAGAATATGTTTCAATGCGATTACATTTTACTTGAGTTTGTTTGAGTATTCTTTTATATATAAAGTTATGTATTAATACAATTTTCTAAATTTCATTTTCATTTTCAAATGTCATTGCAATAAATTAAAAATAGAAATGAAGTTTAAATTATTGAATTTAAACTTATGTATTTTTTGTTTCAATTAAAATTCAAAACGTAAATCGGCTGCCATTTTGAATACAGATATCGTAGCACTCTTTATTTAAGCCATCTGCTTTTTTTTAAAAGACTTTTAACATGACGTACACAATGGGTGTTCCCATTTACAATATTTGAGCCTCAACCCCTGGGCTACCCCTCAAGAAGGGTTTGAAATTCTGTTGAAGGTCAAAAGATGGAGTAGTTGACCAACACTGTATCCTAAAAATATCAGAAATCTATCTCAAACTGTTTTCATGTTATTGAGGCGTTTCCATTCATCTCAAAGTAAATCAAAAACATGTTTTAAGTATACCAGGTACAGTAACTTTCTATGTTTAGTTACTTTCCTTTTATTATAGGCAAATTCATATTTGTCTCAAATACTTTGCTTTTAGGCCTACTAAAAACGAGGAACTATTTTAGAAATTATAAGTTGTTTTATATAAATTGTAATATGTTTATAAAGAATGGTACTTTGCTAAAAGTGTAGCCTACTTCACTTAATTTAAATATTTACTTAAAAAGAGTGATATTTTGTTATAAGTAAAGTATTCCCCTACAAATTAGTATTTTAAACACGAGTACTGAACTTCATTATAAATAGTTCTTTCTCATCCACTGAAAACGAAGAAGTATATCAAAACAACATTACTTGTCAGGTAAATACCAAGATTTTTAGCAAAGCGAAATTCTACTCTTTTTACCGATTTATATCTGTAATGAAATAAGTCTACCAGTCATTGGAGAAACATGTTACTTGTTAGTTGAATACTGTTTAACATATCATGCGTTATAATAATACAAGAGGAGACTACTGTATGCCAACCACTCGCTTAACGTACCTAATAATATTTTAGGTGTAAACTTTGTACCTTTGTGCGTGAATAATTCACTTTAAC
>JAGFPH010000011.1:1072507-1122370 GCA_018207615.1 Philaenus spumarius | reverse complement strand
ATCCTACTCTTTGGAGAAATACCACACATTTTAGTGAAATATCACTCCTTGTAACAACCTATTATCCCACTCCTTAGTAAAATACCACGTACTTTACCGAAATTTAACTAGGCCTACTTGTAAAACCTATTATCCTACTCTTTAGAGAAACACCACACATTTTAGCGAAATATCCTATTATCCTACTCTTTAAAGAATTACCACAAATTTTAGCGAAATATCACTCCTTGTAACAATCTATCATCCTACTCTTTAAAGACCACACTTTTTAAAGAAATATCACTTTTTCTAACTCTCTGTTATCCTACTCTTTAAAGAAATACCACACATTTTATTGAAATATTAATCGTTATTAAAATAGCCAATCACTATTCATAACAAAATACCTATCTTTAACGAAACAATAAATTTAAGAAATATTACACGTGAGTAAAAAACGTATCACTTTAAGCATTCAGGAACAAAGTTGGACAGCCCGAGGCTAACAGTTTGCCTAAGTCAATATATAGGCCACGTAGCTGTAAACAATTTGGAGAAGTTAGACCGATCCAGCGCAGGGTTGAAATAAAAATACAACTGTAACCAAACTTAATTTCTGAGTTTATCGTGGGACAAACTAACAAGATGCCAAGTTTGACAGCCTCAGGTGTATTGAGTCGAGTGAAGAGTTTGGACGTCATTAAGTATGCAATTAGCGGCTTACTGTACTTAGCCGAGCAAACTATCCTTAAAACCCCGAGGTTTTCTCCAGAGGTCGGTGTGGTTCATAAGGGACAACTGCGATGTGGGTTATATAATCTACTTGTAGTAGGTATACATTAACGTGGTTCCGGGACGTACTTCCGAACAATGTATTGTATAGGCCTACGTAGCTTTAGTGTTGAATAAAACTGTTGTATACACGCTTGGATCGAAGTGATTCATGTTTAGTCAGGAGTACTTGACTATTCCGGTTTAAAAATGATCTCTAAAGAATCTAGTTTATTGAACTATGTAAAGATTGTTAATTTAATCCGCAAAAGAATTAAAGGCTATGAACTTAGATCATAGTCGCATATTAAGCTTAAATAAAAGGTAACTATATCGATGAAAACTGAAATAAGAAAAGTGTAACGCGTTTGAGTAAATAACAAGCGTCCAGTGTTGCCAAGTCGAACGGCTTGTCCGACTTCCCTTTCTCCTTAACATTACCGTTTTACTTGTCAGATGTAGAAATCGTTTGCGGTGCGAATAGTGTTGTTTGTTAATTTACAGAGTTAATAGAGTCAAATTAGGACAACTAAAATTAATTTTAAAATAGTTTGGAATTGTGTCTCTCTCTCAAAACTTAAAATGTCTCTCTCTCAAGATATTTTGGATGTAATACAAACGGAAACTGTATCTTGTTACTTGCGTTATTAAAGGCCATACAAATATAAAATGAATGCCCTCGACAAATATTGTTTGATTACTCTAGAAAAAATGCCGGCACAATATATTTCAGATTTGTTAATTATAAAATTTCCTTTAAATTAAAAAAAAGTTAATCAAATATGTGAAATCAGACCGCTAAACAGTTTTGTTTGCAGTGTTCACTAGACTAATCTGAAAGAATCATTCGAGTATCAAAATAAAGGGTTTTTTTTAAAGTAACGAACTAATTTAACATTATTAAAAATTGTAATTCAAAATCTTGATGAAATTTAAAAAAAAAAACATTATTTTTTACAACCGCTAGTTGTGTGCCATTTTAGTTTAGCCGTCCAAAAATATTTCGTGATTGCCTTTAATTTTGTATTCATATGCTCTTTAATTTGACATGTCACAAAATCGTGTATCAGGATCCTGTATTTAAACATTTTGAGTATCCCTAAAATTCCTTAATTTTTAGAGCGGCAACATTCCATACTATCATGAAAAATTGTTTTCCAAATTTAACTTAGGTGGTCCATTTTCAAGTTTTTACAAAATTTAAGGTGGGGAGAGTAATTTTAAGACGCTGGATATTCTGTGCCAATACATTAATTAGCTGCAGTTAACTATATTGTATTCAATAAATTATTTGTTGAAAGTAAATTCACTTGGTCTAAACAATATACAAATAAATCGATAATTCAAAATTCGTTGCGAAAGGTTATGCTAACAATCTGAACTTGTAGAAACAGCACGACCGTCGGAATGGCAAAAACAACAAATGCTGGGAGCATCGCGTATGCAAAAAAGACGGTTTGATAAAAGGGAATAAAAAAGCGACTTCTTCAGACGAAGCATGTGTTGTTAAAACGATGTTGACATTCGGAACGGGACGGGACGGGAAGGTTTGACTGGGAAAGGACAGATGCGAGACCCTGAGGCAGCTGTGTCTTAACAAAACAGAGCTTCGGCTAAGAAAGCGTTTGCAAGCTTTAATAGCTTTAGACAATTGGGTCGGGTAAAACAGGTTGTAGGGTTTGGAAATGAGTAAATTAAGGAGAAGTAATTTTGTGCTTTCCACGATAATCGCCTGTCGCGTTATTTATTACAAATAATTTTATTTTATTTAACAGAAATTTAATACACATAAATACCAGTTTTTATTTTAAAACTAGTAAGCCACCGTGAAAAATAAAATAAAAATTAATTATATTTATACATAAAAAAAGTATTTAAACATTATTTTATCAACGCTTACCTAACTATGATGTGGAGATTTTTAACTTGGTAAATGTGTACAATTATGTAAGGGTTATATTATAGTGTAATCAAAAAAATATTAAATATAAAGTTATAAACATAACGTGAAAATATATTCTAGGCATGGTTTTGTATTGAATTTGTATATGAAATGTACATTATTATTCCTAAAATAGCAAAAGAAACTTAACCTAAAAGTTGTAAAGATAACCTTAGTTTACACAGTTGTATTACGGATGGGTGAAATCAGCTGTTACTTATTAACGAATAAATCAAACAATACAACAGTGAGCATGCGCTACAGTATTTTGTTACTCACGTAAGTATGTATATTCGATTTTGTAGGAGTTGATTTACATGTAAAAGTAGTCTTGGGCAGTGTATATTGGTGATTTTTGTTTCTCATGTAGGTTAACGGTTAACCATCCCTCAGCTTAGGTACTATATTTATGATTTTGTATAGTTATATTATTGTAAACCTACATCAATTTCTTAGTTAATTTTTTCGAATTAAATTAATCATTAATTTAACCTAAAAAATTGTGTTGTATGTATCCGATTACGATAATCAGCTGTTTTATCTTGTAGTGTACAATTGGTTGCTATGGTGTTAGATATCAAAATGGTTACAAATCGGTCTACATAAATCCTAGTTAAACATTTTGAAGATTTCAATAAAATATCTCGACATGATCTATAATTTCATATAATAGTAAACATGTTTGGATACAAACAGTGACAGCTATGTTTGCTTTCTTCCTCACTACTCAGTACTACGTAGTATAGTTTTGTTTAATGTAATCCTGATTATTATCATAAAACTAAATAGTGTACATATTAATATCATGAAAACAAGGGTCATTACAGCAAAGAAGGGGCTATATAAAAAAATATATAAATTCTTCTATATTAAAAAACTTGTTAACTTGAAACAAGAGTCCACTTTTAGGTTTCTGTTCCTGAAGGATACTAATGGTCTGCTCCAGTAAAGGAAAATTGACGAATCAACCATAACGGTAATTCTGTTTTTAAGGCTATTTCAAATGATAGATTGTTTTTGTTTTATATTCTCTTCTAGGAAATGAACCACCATTTGTATAGAAAATAATACAGGATTTTTTAAAGAAGGCATTTTACTTTCTTTACAGCTTAAAACTAAAAAGGATTCAAATGTGAAATTTACCGAAAAATAAAGATTTTATTATGATTACGAGACGAGTTCTGCTAAAACAAAATTAAGTTTCAATTGTAAAGTCTCTCATAGTTTTAGACATAGTGAGTGTGTAAATGTATGGCTAATTTACTGTCTTATCTTTGTAACAGGTTTACTTGTGATAAAATATAATGGTTACTTGGGATCGAGGTGGCACTGAACCGCCCGCGTTAAAATTGTTTCCAAGACAGTTTACAATACTTCCCCTCTTTGTTCCTGACAATAACCCTGATACACAAATGAAAACAAGTTTGATCTTTTGAAGTGAAAGGAGAGTCCTAATCAGACTTAATGAAACGTGAAATAAGAACGTGTCAAACATTATTTGTCGTGTGAAATCAATACAAACGTTTTACCAAAGCTTTATCGCGATGCACAGGTTATTTCCAAAGACAGATGTCATTTAAAATGCTCTTAGTTCGTAAAAATAAAATTAGAACTTCTCGCTGAAGTCCTTCTAGAAGAAACAATCATCAAACTATTTGCTTGCTACTGGGAAGAATAACTAAATTATTCTTCTGTCCAGTTCGTTTTTATCAACACGACTCTATCTCAAAACGACCTATTATTTTATTGGAAATTCAGGCAACGCCCCCTAATTAGACGCAATATATTGTTGGGTAGACTCTTACTTAACTAGGTTATAAGTATATGTAACTGAAACTGTCCCTGATGATGACTGTTTATTGAAATATGTTTACAATTACACATTTTTGTAACAGATTGTGTTCAGTATAGGCCTATGTATATCATTATGCATAGTGCTTCCTTCTTATCAGGCAAGTTAGGTTTCTCCTAATGTTTACTTAGAAATCAATTTTTTAAATATTATTGTTTGATTAAAATAAATTTTACTTTTTGTTGTAAAAAGAAATTTTTAAATTCCACAATAATTTTACTCTTTAAACTGTAATAGAGACGCATATTTTACAGCATATAAACGACGAAAGTTCTCTTTGACATTTTATTGCATGATTTCATTGCATAATTGAACAGATATTTAACTTTTTAGTCGTCGTGAGTAATAAAAACATCAAATCAAGAATATGCTTTATTAGTCTAACTGCCGTGTAGTAAAACGTTAAGAAACATAATTATCTGCATTATTTAGATCCAATTTTAACAGTTTAGTCTGTGTAAGCAATATAAGCACCAGAAATATTATTTCCTCCAATGTATTATCACCTGTTTTATAGTGTGATTGTTATAGGAGTGCGACTGGAGCTTGCATCTACCTGCGACCCTTGCACGCACACTCTCCTCCGTCCTAATTGCCTAAAAGCCCTAAGCTCCTTCACAACGATGAAATTTATGTAATATTAGGCTAAACCTTTGCTTACAAAGTTTTAATAAATTACAAAATTTTCCAAGGTAAAGGAGTAAAAATAAAATTTACGAAATCGATTTGGAAGCAATTTTTTTTAGCCAAGCACTTTGAAATAAATATTTTTTGCCTCTTGAAATTTTTTCTAAAAACTCTTACTTTTCGAAATATTAGCAACTTTATGTCGATTTATTTCAACACGTTTAGGGCCACCATTTTGTTTTGGGAGGTCCGATTTTTATTTTCTTTATATAATTTTCCTAGTCTTAAATATACATTTAAATTGAGGTATCACATGACCATACTTCCCATTTAAAATTTTGAGTTGCCCCCAAAATCCCCCATTTTTAGAGCACACTCGACATTTTTTATTGTTTCAAAATATACTTTTGGGTTAAGTTAGTATCGTTCCCCAAAGAATATTTGTTTGTTTTAACAAAAACAAAGGTTAAAGGGGGGGGGGGTGACTTTATATCACCCAGGATTATAAAATGCCTTGTTTTATTACAATTGTTAAATTTCATCAAAAATGAGTCCAAACACGAAATGTTTATTACAATAAATAGTTTATTGGATGAGTTTACTGACATTTTATGTGGTGAGTGTGCGTGTGTCAGTCGGGTTTATCGCAGGTAGATCCGAGCTCCACTCTCGTGGCAGTAGCACTATAGCATTGAAGAAACAACTATGTTGCTTCTTCAATTACTACAGGCAAAGGTTTCATATTATTGGGATAAGTAGTTTTCGAATTAAAGAGTTACTAGGCCTATATTAAATAATACAATTTGTATTAAAATATAGATTTGGAAAACAATTATTTCTCAAACTTCATTAGAATTAACGTGGTAATCACATTATAACTTTTGCAAGACCCCGAAAGTATCTGGACTTGCCTACGTAGAACGAACTGTGTTGTAACAAGTGCTCATTAAACTGTAGCCAGTGTAAATATGAACACAATGTTACCAACTGTACTCTATAATATTATAAAATATCTCAGTGAAACATGTATAGCATTCGTTACTATCAGCACATTCAAACATCAATTTACACTGAACCAAGCTCGCCTTGAGTAATAAAATCAAATTGTTTCTTTACTTAGGATTTTCTAAACTCGTTTTATTCAAGTGTAAAGCTTGAAAATGGATTCCGGTCGTGAAGTTTTCTTCTTGTATTCACGTTATTGGAATTATGAAACGTACGTTTTAGGTATTAAACGAAAAATTGATAATTTGACTTGAAGAGAATGGGGGTAGTTAATCAATCCGTAACAAAAATATTATGCGTTATCGAACTTGTAAAATGCGTTTAAAGGTGTGCTGATAATTTTTTACTTTAAGATGTAAGGATTATCTAAGATTTAAACAATATTTCCACCTCAAATACATTTACATTTTGTATTTATTTCATCTGGTAAGTAAACATACTTGAAAACTGTGTCATTTCTGCTTGTGTATTAAATGTGACTTTGTATGTCCTGAAGCTGGTAAGGGAAAATATACTGAAATTTCCGAGAAAATTTAGGTTCGTAAATAATTTAAACAAACTCTATTTATAAATATAATCGAACTTGGCTCGTGAGCAATATTATTTCTAAAGTAAAAATAAAAATACAGAACACAATTCTCACAAAAATACGTTTATGCAAGGTGCTATGATGCATATTTATAACCTCTTATAAATCTTTAGTTATAATTTAGTTGTAGCTCATGTGTCACTGAAGATGAAGACTTTGTTGTTGAAACGCGTTTGACAAATACATTTTTGTGAGAATTGTATTCTGTATATTCATTTTTAGTCTTAGAAAACTCTATTTGTCAATTAAAAATACATAGCTCACTTGATAAAATATACAACTCTAAACTTAGAACACAATGTAGTGTTTAACTAATATAATATACATTAAGCACTATATTATATATAAACGCAAAGCTGCTTGCATACTGACCACCAGGGGAGCTAGCATCCGCTTAGTGCACATTCACAGAATAGAAACTTCGCGATTATTTATATTAGAGTGTGGTAATAATTATTATCTTTATGATCAACTCCTATAAAAACGAGTGCACGTCCGTACGTGAGTAACATATAATACAACAGCTGATTTCACTCATCATCTGTAAACCCAGTGTATATTATACTTTGAGGTTATGTTTACAACTTCAATAGTTATAATCACTTGTGAAGATGATTTCTTAAGTATTAGTTATACAACTAATGTATGCTAGCTATACAATACGTTATAATATTTGCTTTGAATTTATAAAAAGTATATAAATATAACCTTTTATCATCAATATTATTCGCTTATTAACAAAATATTGCCGTAAACCACAATCTTTTTATATTTTGTAACATTTCGGGTCGGATATTAAAAGACATCCGCTCAGAACCGTTACGGTATTGTAATGGATGCGCGCGCACAATTTCTTTTACCGTGACTAATAGTATTCTTTTGAGGTCGTTTTTATCCCGTCCTCTTCTCAACTACTAATGCTATATGACAAGAGCAAACAATTTAATGTTTGTGGACTAATTTTAATGTACTGAGCAAAATAAATGGTATTAAAAGAAAGCTTGTGATACTGTTGGTAACCAACGGATTTTCCTGCATTTTGTACTAAGTATGGACAATAAACACGTGGACGAATGCCAAAGTTCACACTCAATACATATTTACATCAGAAACAATACAATTTAATTTGCAGCTATTAAACTTCTCTTGGAAACAATATATTTGACGGTTTCCCCACACAATACTGTGATGCAATTCGCATCTAGAATGACGTGTTTACATTGGGTTTCGTGAGAACAAAGGTTGTTAGGTAACTCGAGTCATTGTTCCAGTATAATGTAGGCCACAACTTACCGGACGTAGTTTAATGAGCCAAGGGCGCTCACCTTGGCCTCTCACCTCGGTCGAGTGTAATTTGGCAATACGCGTTGGGAATATGCTGAACTGTAAGTGCATTTGTGTTACGTGTAATGAACTTTAGTTGTGGCAATCAGGCAATGAATGGAGAACACGTTTTCACAATACATAATCTGTCCTTTAAAAACAAGACGTTAGGAACGGAAATAAATTCTTTAAAACAAAATACGCAAGTAATACTTAACCTACTTGATAATTACATGCATTACAAAATAAAACAAACCCGAACTTAGTTTGAGCAAAATAGATTTTAAATATCAATACAACTTGACTTTATAAAATACTAGGGAAACCCCTGCGTACTCCGCACGCCAACTCCGTTGGAACTTTCTTGCTTAGAAACATAATAATGTTATTTTTTCTTTATAATAAAGGTGTAGGATTAATAATAACCCCAAAGCTAAGATGGTAATATTAATGTTAACTGTTCAAATCAAATTATTTCGTATTTTTATAACAGCAGTTATAATAAAGGTTAAAAGAACCAGCAAGGCTCAGGTCTTCGTTTTAATAAAAACCTAACATATAAGTTAGAAATATAAATAATTTCTTCAAAGTTTGAAATCAGCTGTTAATGGAAATATTGGATCAAACAGCTGTTTTATTCAATTTGTTGCTATGGTAATAAATGTAAATGCATGTGTTGGTTCGTCAGTCTAGGCCTAACCTAAGATTTTTTCCGACTAAATTTACAAATATTGAAATAAAAAAATGTTTTGATCAAAATGAATTATAGCCTATCTTACTCAGGGATAGTGTAGCTTTGTATAAGTAAAACTATTTTTTCAATCGGTTCAGTAGTTCCAGAGATTACCCCCTACATACAAACAAACAAATTTTACCTCTTTACAATATTAGTATAGACTAAATAAAAAGTATAGTATTCAATTAAATCTACCGAACTTGTAAATCGTATAATAAATATAGCAGTTTTGTAGACAAACAAATTAGCTGCTGACAGAAATTACCTATGACCACTTACATATTTATAACTCCACATGCAGACAACATTGATTTTTGAAATCGAAATTGATAATTACAACTAAAGATAAATATATAAATATTTTTACTTTCTCCCTATAGTATAGAGAAAGTATAGTAATCGCAAAAAAATCGATGTTGAGATTTTTGTAGAAATATCCGTTTTGGGACACCCTGAATTCAAAAAAGTGGTTTTGACAAAATGTCTGTCTGTATGTATACAAAGCTAGAGCGAAAACTATTCAATCGATTTCAAACAAATTTGCCTGTATATCAAGTGCATGTCAAACATGTCAAGTAGGCCTGTATAGATGCACGAAAAACGGTTTTGAATTTTTTTTAAACAACCCCCTAAAAAATCAGTTATTATTTTTTTATAAAAAATGGGTCTAACGATTTTGATGAAATTTGGCTTATTTGTAGCCTTTAATGTTTCCTACCATATGCAAAAAACCGCATCTTTCTAAAAATTATCGTTTAGCTAGTAATAATAATAATAATGACTGATTTTTGGGGTTTTTGCGCTATAAAGGGGGTTGTTTTTCAAAAATGTTCAAAACCTTTTTCGAGCATCTATACACGTGTTTGGTGAAAATTTGTTCGAAATCGATCGAATATTTATTGGTTAATCTCCTACTTTAATAAATCACCTCTCCTACCCCACCTACAATTATGAAGTCACAGTGAATCTGTTTAATAATTCAAATATGTTTGTGAGAAAGTATGAGCTGGTTTCTATTATCGTTTATTAAATTTGTTTTGAAGTAAAAATACAAATATTGTTCACGTCCAACAACTTGAACCAATTGATCGTTGTTGTTCAAGTTTTATTAACAATATTACCAAAATCTTTTGTCTTAAAATTGTTTGATAACTACAATCCTTGTGGCAAGGGATGAATAAATTTGTATAGTGCTTTCGAATATTGGAATTTAGTGGTTAACTAATAGAGTCGAGTACGGTACGTCCTTTGTCGGAATGCTATTTCTTTTATTTTTTTTGCAATTCATTCCAAGAGTTAGTGTTGTTAAATTTTATATTTTGCAAAAATTTAGGATATACCGACATTATTGTGTGTTCAAACTTGTAAATTATAAGCGTTAGAAGAAGCTTTTCAATTTTCTTGATTTCAAAGTACAAACAGTTACGGTAAAAAAACCACACAATTTATCTGTGTATTTCTATTGTGCAGATGGTTGTGAACAATACACCCCTAGAGAGCACCATTATGGGCAAAGGGCTAGACTGAGCCCGCAATAGTTCTTCCCCAAGTTCCCGCGGGTTCCATCCAATTTGATCCGTTGTTACGTTCCTCCTTCTTTAAAATAACTCCTTTCCTTGTTTTCTTTTCATTTTAAGTAGATTGGTGCAAAGCGTGTCTCACATCATAATTCAAGATGCCTCGCAGCTGTATATATATTCAGAAACTTTCACTGTATGTATATTGCAATTAAAATACGCGATACGTGATTACAGAGTTGGCGTTTTTATTGAATTGGTGTCATTTTGAGTATCGTTGCGAAATAATAAGGAAAATCTGTATTTTTTTGGAATTTATGTTTAAACGTTCCCGGAGGTAGATCGATGCTTTCATATAATCTTTTACAGCATTCTACTCCGTCAGTAATCAGACACAGCCACTTTTTTAAATATTTATATTTTCCACTAATTGTTCCCAAAACCAACACATTTCAAACGGTTAATTGTTACTTGAATTCATTTGTAAACCCGAAGACTTACTTTTGTTGATCTAATATTGGTTTAAATCTGGAAAAAATAAGTTTAATACACTTTGTAACAGTTTGGTAAGTTTGTAAGGCAAGTGGAAAGTTTTAGAGCTTCCGAAAGTATTTGAGAAACGAGAAGAGATAACCTTAACTAAATTACAAATTGAATTTGTAGCGATGACGTTTTGAGAGAAAAGCAAGACCTGTTTCCAGCTCGGAAACGTACAATTTGTACTTTTATAGCCTATTTGTGTGAATTTATGCGAAAAACACTTCTCAAAAAATATTCTGTCATTTTTAATCTGTTGCCAGTCAAACGAGTTTAATAATACTGTATCTGTTAAATTCTTTGCATGTTTGTTTGTGTGAATGTCTTATAGTGAAGTCGTGTTTGTTAAATTCCTCAAATGCGTCAATAGACGTAGATAGTTGGCGTAATTTAAAGGGTATTTCAGTAATTACATTTAAGTGAAATAAATATTCAAAATATAACAAATAAATAATTTATTTTCTATTTGAAGTCTTATGCCAAATTCAAATAGGCATATCTAAGGACAGATATAGTTTTTCAGTGTGAATAATGGCTTTGATTTTAACAAAGAGCTAGTTTGGGATGTTATTAAATTAGAACCCTATTTATGGAATACGAATGGGCGTTAAACATGTGGAAGCGAGAAGAAACCATATTACATAGGTCCGTGGATCGTAACCATTCTCTGCTACCAACTTTAGGCTCGGCTTCCTAAATTCAAAACGGCTAAGTTGGGTACCAATTTCAATGTTAAACAACCTAAACATACCTTCACTATTAAGCATATTTTTGTCAAAAAACGAAAGCTGTAGGCTATTTTTTTCTAAAAGTAAAATAGATTGTGGGTGTTGATTGCTAAGGTTTTTTGCAATATCTCTTTTTGCAACAAGTAAACATTTAATAAAGTTTACTATTTTTTACTATTTATATCATACGTTTATGAAAACAATAAAACGGTTTTTGAAAATGTATTCAGCAATCAACATCCGCATATGACAGTACTTCAAAATGAAACCAAATTTTTAAATTTATTAATTAACGGAAAAAATTACTTATTCTATAGCATTGCTCTTATGGGAATCAGATTCAATATGGCGGACAGGGTAGCCTCCCCTTAAACTGAATGAACTATAAATGGTATGCAAATATTGAGTCAAAAAAGCATTTGGTCATTTGGCAACTCGCATAGTTACATTAAAACTAGCCGACCATAATAAATAAAACAAATTAAGGCTTTAAGTTGTCGAACGTCTTACCCGAAGGTCTTAATCCAGAAATGGGAGTGATAGAATGGCTGAAACTAATGGCGCTAGTTCAGTCTGCAACGTGGAAATTTCAACACAGATTGCGTAGACTCGTGTCTGCTTACTGGTTATCGATTTAACTGCGATACACACTTACTGTCCGTCTTAATTGGCACAAAGAAAAAAATGCTAAACAAAAATAAACACGTTTGGTCGTTGTCCCAATGACCCGTTGCATCTTGGGTAACCATAGAACGCATTGAATCCTAAACCCGATCCTGAACGCGTCACAATTTCTCCAATATATCTCCATAATTTAGTACCACCAGCTGTTATTTGATTAATTTTGTGCTTTCTTTTAATTCCACATCATAAAGAAAAGTAGCACGTAAAATGTTTGCCAGTTGTTGGCGTGGAATTTAGAATCACTCTTCTATGTATTATACTCTATGTATATATACTAGGGGCACTGCCCCTGGACGCTTCGCTCGCAGTTGGAAAATTCGCTGAAGAATCTCAATAATCTTTGGCTCGTTTGTACATAGGTGACCGAGCATAAATCAACTGTTTTATTTGGCAGCTGACTCAAACTCATTAAACATTATCTCCATAAGATTAACATTGAAAATTTAAAGGATTGTGTGCCGGAGCTCCTTCTTGGGTGAATAGCGGCTAAACGGATGATTGGATCTTAAATCTGATGGAAAATTGTTAGTTTGAAATTCAATTTTTTACAACTTTTT
This sequence comes from Philaenus spumarius, assembly GCA_018207615.1. Classification (NCBI taxonomy): domain Eukaryota; kingdom Metazoa; phylum Arthropoda; class Insecta; order Hemiptera; family Aphrophoridae; genus Philaenus; species Philaenus spumarius. The sequence goes on along the minus strand of JAGFPH010000011.1, from coordinate 1,109,523 downwards.
TATTTAACATTTTTGCTATCTCTTACCGTTTCCTTACAAAACGCGATCGAAGTGGAAAATTGAAAATTGAAAAAATCTTTCCCGCCCAAAAGGCGCTTTCAAAATTAACCCCAGAACACTAATGTGGTTTTAGCCAAACGTAGTTACTAAACCTTCGTCTGAAAGACTACTATTTAAAAAGGGTAATAAACCAAACTAAAAATATTAAACAAGTATTTTTACTCTCATAACATTGAGTAAGGCGTCATTATAAACACTTTCAATACGTTTTACAAAATTTTTAGTCTGTGGCATCATTACAGGTACACTTTGCTTGATACTCCCCACAAATTGCTCTTGAGCACTTCTCACAGAAGAATCGGGTCATTTTTCTCTTTGCTGAAGGGTAGAATGTGCATATCTTGCGATCCTTTTGATGTCTTGCATCCAATACAACTTTCTTACATTGTTCAAGAACATAGTCCAGTTCTGCACCAGTATCATATGAGTAACTACCAGTATCATACCAGTAACTAAACTAACGTAAATAATAATGTTTAGTCTGCCAGACTACGCGAACCTAAAAACTAGCAAAAAACATGCACGTACAGATTTACTATACTGACCATATAATCAGCTAGTGCTCAAATGAAGGTACACGGAGTGGTGGACCGCTCGATGGAGAGGAAGTAGGGGAAGTAGAAAAATCGATAGTTCACAGTAGTCTGTCAGACTAAGCCTTAGTGTTCTAGGGTTAAAAATGTTAACTTTTAACGACTTTCCCAAAAGTTTCTCGTCGAGAGCTTTAATTCAAGTATGAGGTCAAGGTCTATCACCCGCTGGATAAAAGTTTATCTCGAAAATAGAACGGCGATCTCACAATTAAACAGTAGTGAAATTAGAATTGAGGTTGCGCGTGGATGCCCCCAAGGGGGAGTTCTTTCACCTCTCTTATGGTCTATGGTAGTGGATGATCTGCTTGTGGGACTAAATGAGAGAGGAGTTTATACCCAAGGTTATGCGGACGACATGCATTCTGGGAATAGGCAAATTCCCAGGGACTGTATCTGACATCGTCCAAAGCTCACTCAAATGGTTGGAACGCTGGTGTGAGAGAATGGGTCTGGCTGTAAACCCAGGGAAAACAGATCTCATTCTCTTTACTAGGAAACGTCGGACGGATGGTCTGTACATGCCCAGTCTACTGGGACAAAGACTTACATGCTCCGAAAAAACTAAATACTTAGGCGTCACCCTAGACACAAAGCTGATCTGGAGTGAACACATAAGAAGAAAGGCAGCAAAAGCGTGTAACGCTTTCTGGGCATGCAGAAGAGCGATTGGAAGCTCATGGGGGCTTCGGCCCCAGATGATGAACTGGCTTTATGTTACTATAATAAGACCGTCTCTAACTTTTGCCTCTTTAGTCTGGTGGCCTGCTACCAGGAAGGAATGGGCAAAAAGAGAACTTAATAAAGTACAGCGGATGGCCTGCCTTGGAATCACGGGGGCCATGAGAACGACCCCCACAGCGGCCATGGAAATCCTGTTGACCTCCCACCTCTGGACCTCATGGTACAGGGGGAGGCTAGCAAGGCCGCAATGAGATTGAACACAGGAGGGGGTTGGTCAACATCTCTTGCAAGAAATGGACACGGTGAGTGTCTGAACAAGATGCTGGAGTGGGATCCGATGCTGCAAGCCGGTACGGATTACATGACTCCTAAGTATAATTTCAATAGCAGATTGGAGGCTATTTTTCCGGCTCGGGAAGAGTGGCTACGGAAACAAGTAGATCTTGGAAATGGACAAATCTGGTTCACGGACGGGTCTAAAACAGACAAAGGTACGGGAGCCGGAATGTACATGCACAAAGGACCGTACACCCAGGGAAGATACTCTGTGTCGCTGGGACTATACTCTACGGTCTTTCAAACGGAGGTATACGCAATACTTGCATGCGTAAAACGAATACTGGAATCAGGAAGCATAAGCACAGATGTTGCGATATGTTCTGATAGTCAGGCGGCTATAAAGGCTATTATAGCTACAAAAACAACATCAAAACTGGTCTGGGAATGCCAATTACTGCTGGATATAAGTTGTCAAGCAGAAGGCAGGTAAGACTTGTTTGGGTCCCTGGACATGAAGGAGTGGAAGGGAATGAAATAGCAGATAAACTGGCTAAGAGAGGAGCAGGAACTCCTCCGACGGGCCCAGAACCAATGATAGGAATATCAAGAGGCTATGGGAAAGAAAGTGTAAGAAAAAATGTTCAATCAGGACACTTGCGTAGATGGAGAGAGACGGTAAGAGGTCAGAGACAGGCACACGACTTCATTGAAGGCCTGGATGGACGCCTAAGCAGAACACTGCTGGGTCTTGGCAGGCCAGAAGTGAGGTTGTTGGTCGGTCTACTGACGGGACACAACTCTCTGAGGAGGCACCTCCACCTAATGGGGCTGGAGAACAACCCATTATGTCGAAGGTGTGGAGAGAAGGAGGAAACTTCATTCCACGTTCTATGCGAATGTGATGCCCTCGCATCAATGAGGCAGAAATATCTGGGACAAGGATACCCTGACACCAGTTATATACGAGAGGAAGGACCCCACGGACTTCTTCGGTTTGCAAAAAGGGCGGGTTTGATGTGAACTACTGCCTGGACATGGGGCACAGAGGACCTCATGGTTTAGGTGCAGTGGGTCCCGGTGGTGGATCACATAAACCCTCTATATAATAATAATAATGAGGTCAAGGTGGTACGATTTCGGGAATAGCCTCATAGTTTATGTCAGTGAATCGGTGAACCCGTCTAGCTTTACAGACGTTGGGCGGAGCCTCCCTTCTCGGATGAATAGTGGCTAAATGGATGATTGGATCTTGAATCTGACGGAAAATCTCTTGTTTGAAATTTAATTTTCTACATCTTTTGTGTTTAACATTTTTTGCTCTCTCTTAACCCGTTTTCTTACAAAACGCGCTCAAAGTGAAAAAATTTTAAAAATCTTTCCCGCCCAAAAGGTGCTTCCAAAATTAAGAAATGTTAAATTATGGCAATTTTCCCAAAATTTTCTCGTCGAGAGCTTTAATTTAAGTATAAGGTTGAGGCGGGTCCGATTACGGGAAGTGCCTCATAATTAATGTCAGTGAATCAGTGTTACCGTGTAGCTTTATATAAGTAGATTATATTATATTCGTCTAGAGAAAACAATTCGTATCGCGAACTCTCAAAATATGAAAAATGTATTATTAGTCCACCACATCTGAGTGACGAAGTAAATAGAACTATCCACAAAGGTTGAAAATCCCCGAGTGTTTTAATGCAGAGACAATAACTTTAACAGTAACTGATGTCATGTATTATTCTGTCTATGTATAACATTCCCCGGCTCGTGCTGTCACACTGTACTATTTCGGACGCGGTACAAGTGCGTGCCAAGTACATTGACGCTAAGGTACAGTCTTACCTTCAAAGTTTAACGTTCAAAGCAATTGTGTTATTGAAGCTTTACAGTTACCTGCTTTTTTAGTTTCGTTAACTCTAACTGTCCTTCAGTTACCGCCCGCTTTAGTTGATTGCCCATAAGATCAACTTACATGGAGATGCTTTTAGCACAGAGAAACGATCATGTAGCAAAAGAGAGTCCTATATAATATGTAAATTTACAGAAACCAATATATCCCACGATACATTTAGCTGCAACCGAAATGTGTTACCAAAGAGTAAGGACGGGTACGTGACACACGAACTTACATACAGAGATTCCGTTACGGGGCCTACAGATGATCAACTTGGTCCCCAATCTTGTTGCCAACACGCAATGTTGATGACAATGTTAAACGTCTGTGGGCAGGTTGATGGTTGATATGCCATGTTGTCGACAATGTTGAGGTAAGATCAAAAAGGTTTGATATTTGGTGGGCGGAGTCAAACATAATGTCTATATTATAATGGTGTTGGCAACTTCAACATCTCGTGTCGCTGTGGCGTCAACCGACAACAAGGTTGGCGACCAAGTTGATCGTCAGTGGGCAATATTAGATAACGAATCAATTAAAAATATGCAAACAATTAGCTGCTCTTTAACCGTTACTCCTCTGTTAATTACTATAAACTTCAATCAGTCTGCTAAACAACTTGCTCTATCAGCTGATTTCAAAGCACAGCATCTAATCCATCTGACATGTTTAATTTGATTGACAAAATATCAGTTTAATTGCAATTAAATAGCCAAGCGAAGTAATGAATGAACGTTTATCGCCAGTTGTAATGTTTGCCTTATGCTAATTACTTTCGAGATTATGAATGGAGTGTCTTTGTTCGCGGGTTGATGACGTCATGAGCCATAGGTCAAATGGCGGTATAACGGGCACAAAGACAATGACCTTTGCCAATATGTTTTGCAGATAAAGTTGGGAGATGTATAATGTTTTATTTTTTTGTTGTAGGAGTTTGTATTATAGGCATATGATTTCTGCTGTGGAAGTACCCTAAACAGAGATTTATAAAATATAAATTACCTTGGGCATTGTTTTCTTGAGACAGTTTGTTACTATTGATATACAAATAAGTCAATACATTGTTTTCAATATCTGAAAATACTTTAAAAAAATAAACATCTTTGCAAACATGACTTGGCAGGTTGTATCAAAATGAAATACCAATAACTGAAAAAATACATTTTAATTTGTAACGTACCGGTAATGAAATCTAATTTTTCAGAGAATGTGTTTGAAGGTTTCGTACCTTAAATGGAAAACAGAACGCTTTGTTAGTCTGCTTGTCGCAATATTTTTTTTTTAACAAATTTAGGTATTTTAGTTAGTTTTGTTATAGTTATAAAGCATGCTAACCCGCAATATTTCAATAATCAGTACACAACATAATTTGGTACGGTCGTGTTTTTCATTTGAAAGGGCTTTATTTAAGGATATCAAAACCATGTTATCACGATTTTTTTTAATATTTAGTTGTCAATATATTCTCGGAAATGTTGATAAAAATCCTACCCTCTATTACTGTGAGTACTGCAGCGAAGAGGTATGTGAGGTAATTATTTTTATGGAAAAGAACAGATCCAAAATGTTGTGCAAAAATAATGAAAAATATGTTTTTTTTTTATTAATGTTGTGTACAATTATACCGTGTTTCACCGGCTTCACTACCAACGTAAAATGTGTAACGTGCAGGACCATATAAAGTGAGATTTTTTATATTCTGAAAATGCACACCAAACTAACTCTAAAAACATAAACTATTTACGCAACTGACAAACAATTATAGAATTTAGGACAGAAAGGAAAACAAATACAGGTTAATTTCTGCCATTTTCGCTGTAGAAAAGCAACTAAACACTTCACTGAGAACAAAAAGATAAAATAATAACGATCCTAAACCAAATATAAGACATAAAATAATAATAGAAGACCCCTTAACTGTTTATTTACCTTAATTAACTTGTAATAGTAGCAATTCAACAGGGCGAACCAAATGTAAGGAAACTCATCAATAACTTGAAATCTGTTTGAGATAGATTTCTGTACCTTTTAGGATAACATGATGGTCAACTACTCTTCATTTACGTAGTACAGAATTTCAACCGCTGAGCCAGGGTTTGTGGCCCAACTGGAGGGTGGCCCAAGGGTTGTGACTCAAATGTTTAAAACAGGAACACCCATTTTGTGATATATATGTTAAAAATCTCTTTTACAAATTAAAGCGTAAATAAAACGTTTCTACGTTACTTTTATCCAAAATGGCAACCAATTTAAGTTTTGTTTTTTTTAATAAAAAATTTAAAAAATAAGTTCAAACGAAATAAATAAAATTTTATTTCTATTTTTAAATAAATGCCAATGGAATTTGAAAATGAAAATCTAATTTAGAATATTGTATTAATTTTAAATAAGGTCACATAAAAAAAATAAGATCAAAATGGGAATCAGTAAAAAGAAATCAAAATAACGTTTTCTATTCTTGTTGAAAGCTGATCAACTGATTATTATCAGCTGATCATTGAGGATCTCTTACCATTGTTGCCTCAATAAAACTAACTTGATATGTAATATTAAGCGTTCAATTACTACACTATTAGTTGTTTGTGATAATGTGTTGTTATTGGTCGTCTAGTTATTTTGCTTGTGATTTAGACCATCCTGGCGTTGTTACATTAGTAATGCTTCCTGTTTCTTGAAACCGTCGTATGGTTTTTGACACTGTACATTTTTGTAATAGAGTTACGATTATTAAATGTTGCATTGAACAATGCACAAACTTCATTACTCGAAATAATTCTATCACCAAAGCCCCTTATCATTAGAAATGTGATCACTAAGTGGCATTATTGAAGTTATTAATGAGTAGCACCAAACAAAATTAATATGGTAAAAACAAAGGAGGTGAAAAGGGTGTAGGAGGGGGGGGTTGCTTATAAGGTAGAGAAAGACAAAAATAACTATAACTATTATAGTAACACATCTAATGATTCTTGTTGCTGCCCCAATAGAAGGATCAGCATTAGTTTCCAAGTTTCTAGCGAGGTCTCTATAGAGTAGTTCTGCGTTGTTTTTGAAAATATTAAATTAGTTTGTAATTCTTATTATTAGCGAAAGGCCACTTATTTTTGTTTCCGTAGTTATTAACGAAACCCTCTTAAATTGTCTTTTAATGTTTTAAATTAACAATGTTGGCTCCTCTTCTGATAAGACAAATTTATTTCTTGACTCTAACAACTCCCCTTTCATTACACTGTTCGAGTTAAGTTAGCCGGATAACCTTTCCGATCCTTCGCAAGTTACCTTAACAAGTTTTAACTTAAACTTTAAGGTTTCGAATGAAGCTCTAGAAATTTTCAAAGTTTAGTTCAGTACGTAACTAAATATATGTCAGCTACTTGATACTTTGTATACTCGAGGGTAGAAGCTGTGTACTTTTATAAACCTATTTACATATTGTGCTAAACGTTTAAGTCGGGCTCTATCGTATCGTCGGGAACTTTCTTCGTGAAAGTGCACAATTTAGAAAATATATCGAAGCTAAACTTGAATTAGCCGGTAGAGGTTTGGTTGATTCCAAGTTTGACAACATTTCGTATGGTAATTAAATTAAACATAAAATCAACTGTAAACACATAGTAAGTAGTAAAATATTTTAAAACGAATACTAATACTAGAACAAAACCTTAATAATTTCTTTTCAATTAAAGGGTAGGATTTATCATAACCTGAAAGCTAAGATGAAAAATAAATATCTACATAAAATTATGAATACTATTAGTTTGAATAAAGATTAAAAACAAACAGCTTGATTTTAGCCTACTCCTAAACAAAAACCTATCTTAAAAAATATAAATACAAATTATTTTAAAGTATGAAATTTACTGTTAATAATTTTTATGGAAGATATATTGTAAATTTTAGTAGTAAACAGCTGATTATTATTTTAACTATGAACATCATCAATCAGCTGAACGTTGTATATTAAATGAACAAGTATTTAAAATGGACAGACAGCATTGCTTTAAACTATTTATGGGCTATGCCTAAACTTTATTTGAAATTAATTCTAAATTTCAGTAATTTTGACACCGACTTGATGCAGTACACTTTAGATGGAAAAATATTACATAGGCGGAGAGTTTTCACGTAATTTTTTAAGCAGTGGCTTAATAAGAAGACACATTTTGGTTGTGCGTTTTATTTAAACATGTAATGTAACTAACCGATTTGAGGAAATTGAAGTATCACGCCTTATCAAAAAGGGGATGGAAAAGTCAGTTATTCGTGGATATATTATATGAGGAAATCATATATTCCTATTGCTGGCTAAAGTGTTGGATATGTTTAAAAATAACTTTATTGAAGAATAGTTTGCAATAGAAGACCTTACAAGCAGTCTAAAAGACAGCTTACAATAGCCTTTCTTACCTTTTGTTGCAGTAAAATTCTATGTTTACTAATTGGTATTTAAATTTCCTATAGAAATAAAAGTATCTATTAATTTCAGATATCCAATATTTTAGTAGTTTTTTTTACTTAAGGAGGTATCGTTTTATTAATACTCAATGCGCTTATTTTCATGGTACTCTGCACGTTAGACCACAACTGGCCTTTCAGTATTTTAATTTCAGTTTGAACAACATCATGTTTCTTCGAGTTTAGTGTGTGGTTTGTTTACTTTTTGCTAGCTTTTTTCAGTATGGTTTTAAGCTACAAGAATTATGTTCTTAGACTCATCTACACATTTGTTAATTATTATTTCTCGCTTGCACACCATCGCAACTCCTCCTGGTGGTTTGATCATACTCTTTCTTACCTTACATAGAGCGGTGAAGAATTATAATATTAGATTTGATCCATTTAATTTGAAAATGTTATGGCTAAGACGAGACTCTTACAGAGAACGGTATCAGAAGGTGGAGAAAAACAAATCCAATACATTTGGAGCAGTTAATTATTTTTTAATTAAAAATGCTCCCAACGCTTATCGAGTAAGAGAAATAGTTTTGAATTCAACGTTGAGCATGTAAATTTTTTCTTAAGAGATGCAACTCTTTCAGTATTAATTGATTCGGTTAATTTACCAAACTAATTTAGATATTGATCTCGTAAAAGTCTAGTCCAAGCTAAATGCAAATCCGTTAATAACTATGAGACTTATCGTCTCTACAAGACCCGTTATAAGAAGTTTCCAACTATGGTAGTTACGGGAGATGTTCAGTGATATTTTCCGGCAATTGAGTCTTTAAGGCGTCTTCAACATAAATGGAGTGCCCCTTTTATTGAGTGACTCCGAAGTAGTTATCGTTTCGTTGGGTCAGTTCGTTATGGGGTAAATTTACCGAGTTTATGATGTATAGTGTTTCAGGAAAACGATTTAGGATTTGTATGTGGCAAATACAGGTGATTCAAGAAGAAATGATTATAAAGGGGATAAATAAATAAAAGTTGGTACAAATTCATGTCTAATGAAAACTTCCAATATATATACCATTTTGTAAAAAAAGAATAATTTTATAGATACAAGTCTAATATTTTTCAAAGGAATTGAATGTGTATTCCCCCTACCTCTCTTTCTGTCTTTATGCCCTCTCGCTCTCAAATTAACAATAAAATTATTTATTTTCTCCAGGCTTAAATTATGTGTGTAAATATGTATAAAAATGGTAACTTCGTATGGGTTAAGTGGAAGAGAGTTCCTGATGGTCCTAACTTTGCTGAAAAAAAGGCTTACTATCTCTGCCTTACATTCTTTCCCTCTCTTCCTTTCGCCCTAACTTACCTCTCGCTCTCCGTCTCTCCCTCCCCTTCTTTCTCTCTACCTTTCACCCTTTCTTTCTCGTTCTAATGTTAAACATATGTCCGGAAACCCTTTTTTAAATACTATAATAATCTATAATACGAAGATCATTATGATCTATAATGATCATAGCTTCACTTGTTTTTTCGTCGATCTATCAACCTGTAGATTGTCTCTGTGAAACACAGTCAAAATTGGCATAGTTATAAAACATGCAATCCGACATAATTATATCTCAATAATCAGAACTCAAAAATATATTTTATTATTCGTTTTGGGAAGCGAATAAAAACTCCCCAAAATAAATAATATTTACTGATTATGCCGCTTTATCGTTTTAAAAGGCTTTATTTAAGATATGCATATTTCTTTTTTTTAAATATAGTATAGGCATATTTTTTAGATAAGTAGTTTTCAAGATACAGAAGAAAATGTTTATAAAAACCCGAATCACTCACCTATACCTCCAGAAGTAGCCTAAAGCAGCCAACATTTGTAAACCCAGTGCTGTTAGAAGAACCTGTTTACTTGAAAACTATTTCGTATCAAAAATTTGGTGAGAAAGTTATACAAATTTGGTATACATAACCACCATTGTATAATTTCTTCCCTACGTGATAATTTTTATTAGTTAGTTTAGTATATTGAGAGTATGGCATTTTGATGTTTAGCCTACATACATTTTTTTCTTGACGGTTGGTATTACGTAACCCTTTAAACGCAAGTACTTCTCCGCTAATTTGTTTCTTTTTTACAATGCATCACATCAGGAAATGCAATTTGTTTATCTAGAAATCATTTGGAACCATCGAACCATTCCAATTGCCAAGGTTATAGACCGTATACAAATCCTCGTCCGAATGCTCGTGCAAGCATAGACACTCAATGCCACAAACTTGACCAGCGTGAACACTTATTCTGGTTGAGTTAATACTGTTCTTCCTTGTAAAAGGTTCCTAATTTAAATATTTATTGATTTTAACTTGTTTGATCGCCTAAATATTGTGTACATATTTCAAAGAATTAAAATTAACGGCGTTATCCCCAAGATAATTCATTAAGCATTCAAAAATCATTTCCTTACATCTTTCATGAGTAATAAGTAATAAGCGATTAATTTTCCACCATGCATGTGTAATAGATAAAAATTACAAAATTTTGACTTTCTGTATACAAAACTCAAGTGAATTCTTTTTCTTTAAACGAAAGTTATTTATCCATAAATGAACCAATCAATACGGTATTAAAATAATAATTGACTATTTTTTTGTTTCTAAGGACAAATTCTTTATTTATCATAATATTAACGTTATCCTATTTAGTGAAAAGAACACATGTTTTATTGGGGAATAGACTACAAAAACGAAAAGATGATTATTTGCATCTTAATCGAAGACCTGTTTCTCCGTATAAAAAAATCAAAAAATAGACAGTAAGAAATAATTGTCATTTTTAATGTAATTAAAAAAACGGTTTTAGTTTTGTTAGTATTCCACTAAATTAGGAGAAATATTCATAAAAGCTGTATTTTTATATAGCATCAAATGATTGCTTCAAGTTGGTGGGAAAAGTACCTACTGAAATTTACCAAGACGTTGAGGCTTATAAATTGATTTAAATGAATAACTTGTCTATTAAAAATAAATAGAACAGCTGATTGGAGAAATTTAGTTTTGGTACAAGTATTTAGAAATTTATCTTTAAACCTTTTTACCTTTTATTTTATACCTTTAAACTTCCGTCTATTTCTCTACGGTATTTCCATTAGCTGTTGATTTCCAACTTTGAAACAATTTGCATTTTTATTTTGTGTGTTAGGAGTAAACTAGGTCTTTGTCATGCTGGTTCTTAACCTTTATTTTGCATTGTTATTATTTTTTAACATCAAAACTTTTAATAAAAACAAATAATTAGGTATGTGTGTAAAGGCAGCAAAGGGGTAGGCGTACGGAGCACGCAAGGTGTTCCCCTATTAAAGTCTTAATATTCCAATTGAGTAAATAGTTATCTCCAATTTTGAATTTATGTATGCATTATGCAGACGGTTTTAACGATTCCGCGGTCTCCAAATGTAATTTGGTTTTAGTTTGTCATTCCTTCGGATACATCCCTTGTCATTACTAAACCATGTCTGTCCCACTTTCCTTCCGTTTGCAAATTACTTTGTTGTTATTAAGTCTGGTTTATTTCATCAAAGGCATTTAGTTTATCTCTATTCTCTGTTTGGCTAGTACCTTTGTTACCTGCCAATCTGTCTCATTTTCTTTTTCTTTGTACTTACATTTTCTCTTTACGCGTCCAACTCTCATCTCTCTCTCCTTATTTGTCAAATTTTAATAAGGTTGTTTGTTGGTTGTTTCCACCAATTTTGTGTTTTATTAACTTGGTTTCTAAATTGTTTTTCTTTTTTAATTAAATTTTCTCTTTTAGTTTGTTTAAAAAAAGGAATTTGTATTTTCCTTTGAGTTGAGGGCTTGACGCAATCAGTTTATCGCTTCGCCTAGCTTGCTACCGAAGGCATAGTGAGTCTTACGTTACTTCCCTTCTATATTAATCCAACCGGTATAAATGAAGAAAGAAAATGCTTTATCTTATATTTTATGCTTTCATTTTTGTTGTAGCTATGGAATTTTTGTTTTGATTTGAGCAGAATTAGCACTTGGTTTTAATAATTCTCTCTCACACTTCTTTCTTTCCTTTTACTGTCTTCTTTCTCTCTGTCTTTCGTTTCGTTTTTCCTCCCTTCCTCTCCCGCTCTATCCTTCTTTCTCTCTCTTTCTTGGGGTTGGGTGCAAGAGAGGACTAAATAGTTGTAACTTCGACCTAACGCGTAAACTAAATTCATAAAATGAATGTAAACTTTGTGAAAAAAGCATGTAATCTATTTTTTTTTCAGAACCCCAACCCATGTGTTTAAGAAAACATTGCAGCTGAAATTTTGATTTTTTATCACGTCTCTACGTGGTAATCTATTTCTACTTATTTGATCAATATCTTTTAAATTCTATCTCTATTTTCTTTATATTAATTTATATTTATTCCTTCTCTCTCCCGCTCTAGTTTCCTTTTCATCTTTTCTTCTAGTAATGCAAGTCTACCTAACAATGAAGATATTGTAAAATGACGGTAAATGAATACCACGTCATACTACAAGAAAGATTATAATCGTTGATCATTGGGATTTCTTTTTAAACGAAATGTATGAAAATAACTTTGAGTATTCAAGGCCAATGGACCCAGACACCCTACAGACTAAAGATATTTTTGACAGCTTTATAAGTAGAAGTGCCGACAGCGGTATCATTTGCGAAGAGACAATACTACGCTTGGGTTACGTTTGGGGGAGGATATTTCGGTCTTACGCTCAATATGTTTTCCTATATCGATAACATTTTCTGACACTCCTAAGCGCTAAAGTTTGCGAATTATTTTATTATTATTATTAACTGTTAAACTGTTTCGGCATCTCATATTTTATTGCAGAGTGGAACAGTTTGTATGTTTATTACGATGTAACTCTAAAAAATACTTATCCGATGTTGAAGAAACTTTTACTGGTGTGTTAAGCATTGCTTGGTGTGGATAAAGTTATGTTGTACTAGGGAAGTAATAGCTATGGCTAGGTGGAAAAAGTAATCACAAAGTAAGAACGTGCTTCTGTGTTAGTAACAGTTCCATACCTTAAACGAAAAAGGGATTCTTTTCCAGTCAGTCACAGTCATTTTTTCTAAATCACAATAACTTTTTAGGGTGCTCCAAAATTTGATACTGCAATAAATAGATTTTAATGATATTAAAACATTTGTTTACATACTATGGTGATGTGTAGTTTAAAAATGTATTTCCCTACCTGTCTGTCTATTTTTAAAAGAACGGTAGCTAAAATTTCAAAGGGAAAACAATGTTAATGGTATGCTGCTTAGCAGGAAAACTATGGAAAATCTTAATTTTTGTGGTGAATATTAAAAACAAGTTTCTACTCAACCATGCTTCTATTTTCGAAAAAAAATTCAGAAAAAAAAACAGTTGTTTTGGAGGTACTCATATACTTTATAGAAAAAAACTATAGCAAAACTACACTTTTGTGAAAAGTCATACAGAATATATTTCCTCCCAAAAACCCACCCATCTGTATTAACGAAAATATTTAAACTATTTTGAAAATATTATAAACAATATGTTTTCTGTGCATTTGGTGTACTTAAATATTGTAGAACTCTTCTCAGCAGTTAAGTACCTACCTCTTTTTACTGGTTCTCACTGCCAATGTAAATTTATCAAGCCATGGTTACATTAAATGTATGACGTATTGACACATCATTCAGGTAAAATTTTCGGTATTTCTGGTGGTACGGGATCATTGGCGAGATTGTCTCATTCGCAACTCTTTCTTTTTTTTGTATTTCTTTTAATGCTTCTTTTTATCTTTAACAAAACATTTTACAAAATCTGTATATTCCAGTATTTTCCTCCAGTCTAGTTTTATTTTGACTTTTCCAGCCTGGATTCCATGTCGGTGCTTTGACTGACAAAACCAGAAGCTGTTAAAGTATTTTCTGTTAATATATTCCACTCGTCACGTCATAATAGCTTGCAATACACGACATCCCGTTTCCCGGATCCGCATACAACGCTATCTGTCGTGTATTCGGTGATTTATGGGATTCCCTTTCCTTTTTCAGTGTCACCGAACCGCTCGACTCCAATAATATTTTGATAAACTAGTTATGAGTTTTATACTCAAACGTATATTGATTCGATTTAAACAGAAATATGTCTTCTATTTATGTTTAGTATAAACGTTAAATATGTATACCTTATTCGTTTGATGCATTAAACTTAGATTTAAACGTTTAGTTTTCTACATAAAAAAATAATTTTACTAATTTTAATACAAAATGTAGATTCGTATATGTGGAAAATGGTTCCTAAATTTGGTTTCAACTTCACAAAAAAAAAATATTCAACTGCAGCATTCTGAAAAAAAAGTATTTTAAATAACCCTAAACACATATAGACACTTTTTATTTTTGAGGCGAAAATCACCAACTTATATCTCTAGGGATTAACTTTTTTTAAACTAGATGAACATATAGATAGTTTTATGTTGCTTAGTTAATATATATAATTTGTAATTTATGTTTTAGGCCTATATAAGAGAATAAATTATATGATATGATACCTATTTTATGATGACTATCTGATACATCTTAAAATGTGCCTAGGCTATATTTATCAGTGGCATAACATGCATAACAAACAAAATATAATTTTAAGGATTTTTTAACCTTTATTATAACTCCTGTTAGACCAAAAACAATAGGCTTAGTATGCTACTTTGATATAGATATTTAATATTATTTACTAATTTAACTTTGAGGTTAAGATTCATCCCACGCCTTTATTAACAATAAATTTATACATATGTGTACGAAGATGCAGAGTTCTGTTCTAGTGAATATATAATGTCGTTTTTTAAGAGTAAATCAAAATACTATTCGCAGTCCAGTGACAATTCGTACAAAAGTAGTTGCATTTTCCTTAGATTTCATTATTTTTATAATAGTCCTATGATAAACGAGTCTCATACTACCCGTTTTTTCTTTTAAACTGTAGAAATTATTCATTGCATACATTTTTGTTACAATTAAAACAAAATTGCATTGATTATGCAGAAAATTGTATCCAGAAATCAATCCTTATTTTCGCACATCTCATTGTTATTAAATGTTTAGAGTTATTCTCCAATTGCGATAACTTGAAGTGACTAAATCAGTCTGCTACATTTGGCTTTAATAATAAATATCAATCAAACAAAATGAAAAATCAACACGCGGGATAGTACCACGTGATGTAAAGAATTATCCTCCCTCACTATGATGTAAATAAAAACCCACTTCAAAGGGAGAGTGTTTGTTTTGTTTCATTTCCCATTTGCTCATTTTATTTCTGTTCGCATCACTGACGACCTTCCTACACAAAGAGTTTCATATTTTCGTTGTTCTTTCTCTTTTTTTTTACTTACATTTTTTGTAAAGTTTCATGTTACAATGATTTCTGATTTAATTATAAAATTTTGTGTTTTCATGTGTCTTCTTCCGGAGGTTATTTAATAGTTTTTTTTTAGAACCAAATACCTTTATGTTCAAATTATTCTCTGTTCTTTACGTTCCAGGACAAATCTAAAGTTTATTGCTTCTACTTTATATTATGTATGCTATGAACACATATCAGAGTGAATACTGGCACTTGGACTCGCCCTGGTGCGATGGGCCGGGGGTGTGGGAAAAGGGCGTAAGTGGAGAAAAAAACAATATCCCACACCGCTTTCTAATGTGATTCATCCTTCAAACGAACTAGTGGATGTTTATCACACCCTTAACACGTTCACTGCTACGCAAATTTCGCATTTCCTTTGCTAGGAGCTGACCTTTCACTTTTTTGTATATTTATAGCCTAAATGAGTAGAAATTACTTAATTTTTTATTTTTGAACCTTTCTACGTAACAATCACTAATATTTTAAAGCGGACGCACATTTGCGTCCATAGCATAAAGGCTTAAAATTGGCGTGTGAAGCACGCAATACATTGTGTATTGAAAATACTCCCAATAAGGAGGATGGCGATCGAAGCATGCAATGCACTGAGTATTGAAATACTCCCAATATGGGGGTTGGCGTGCGGAGCACGCAATGTATTGTGTATTGAAAATACTCCCAATACGTGGGTTGGCGTGAAAAGCTCGCAATGCACTGTGCGTCGGCCGCTTCTCATAGTGTTCAGTGTCAAGCTCCCATGTGCGTCTTTAGCAGTGAACGATTTAAACAGAGTTGTACCGGGTACTAATGTTTTTAGTCAGGTTAGTAGCGGTTTGCTCAAGTGCCAGCATTCGCGTCGGTGTGGGGAAACGGAGAGGCCGAGATAAATGCACTAGTTTAGTCTGCAACAGTTTGGAGCCTTCAACACAGGTCGCTTGTGTACAAAACTAGATACTAGCTACCGATTTACGTCCGCTACATGTTGCTCCACACCTTCATTACTCGTCAGTCGTATAGTTAAGTTGCGTACCTGACTCGCAAGCATAGGCCTATGGTCGACTGTTCGTATCCGGGTGAATATCGAAGAGGTTTACAATGATTTACAATTATATGAGAAGGATGAGATTCTTACTCTCCTTTTAAAACACACTATCCTTTGTAACTGCCCTTGGAGGTGCAGCTCCTAAATCCAATTTAAATCATGATATTGTAATTAAATAGAAACATTTATTCGTATTGTGTACAATTTTATTGAAATGATAATAAACATAAAGGTTGATTTTCATATTTTTTTAAAAAAGTAAGGAAAGAAAATGAGTCTAAATTGAAAGTTCAAAGTGTTAAGACTCTTTTTTACCTTGAAGAAAACTCCTGAGTGTACAGTATGCTTTAATAAAAAGGTCTGTCTCAAGCCGCAAAATCGTCGAAACATGCATTCGTAATAACGTGTTTCGGATTCTATTTATACATTAATAATCTGGGAAACTACTTTAAGTTATAAAGAAGGCTTTATATTTTTTACGTGTTAGCTTAAAATATGGAAATTATTGCTTAAAACTTCCAAAAAATTGCATTAAAAATAATCAATTTTTACTCAGTTAAGCTGTTGATTAAAAGGAGTTGCCACCGATTTCTTTCAACTATGAGATATCAGACAGAAGCACAAACAGCCTTTAAACGAGAAAGCAACCGGAAACGAAATCGCTTCTCGCTATATCCCTATCTAAACAGTGCAATTTCTTGCAGCTGAACGCTTTGACATTGCCTCATTTCAAACCATTTTATAAGTCTATCTTTTGTAATTGAGTGTTTAAAAAAAACTGAATGTTCTTTATAAAATTTTGGATCCGGCTTGCAAATTATTTTTCATTATTAATTTTTTATTGTGTTAGGAAAAAAATTCAAACTTTGTACTTACAAAATGTCAATTACCTAACAAATCAAATGCATTAAAAAAAAAAAAGAACTAAATTGCAAAACGGATGCGTATTGTGACTGTGCTTAAAACGAAACCTTGCAAACAAATTTATGATAAAAAATAAACGAAATAAATGGTTTGAAATTTAACATTGCTCTTATGGGATACAAATCCAAGATGGCCGCCACTACAGCAGACCCTTAAGAACAATTTAAGATGTTTCACAACTGTTTAGGTTGAAAAACAGCGTCCGAAACACGTTATTAGGAAGTGCACATTTTTGCTGTTTTACGCAAGGTATAGAAGACCCTTAAACTAACGTTTTTAAATGAGTGATACAAAATATTAGACACTTTTAGTTTGAGATATCCGAAGTTTCGAAGATATGAGTACAAAGGTTTATGAATTTCGTTTTCGTAATAAAAATAATGGCACAATATTTTATGACCTATATGAAAACATGTTTATGTACCATAGAATTACCTTTATGAAAATAGGCCTAACCTTTTTTGTTTTTTGAAAACCTACTGCTAATATATTAAATAAAATTGTGTGTGGTATTTATTTTTATGTTTTGTATTTCTTTAGATATGGAAACAATATCACAAACCACAAAGAGGTGGTAATATCTTTAATTTGGACTTCGCCTAAGTAAAACTATAATAACTAATCGAGCCTCGGAATCTCCTTGATGCCGTCTAAGATAGTGAATACAATTTTTAGCGTGAATTACCACTTCTATCTGTGAAATTTGTTACACGTGTCATTTAATAATGATAATAATCATTTTTGAATGGCAGATCTACAAAATACTAAATATTCAACGTTGAAGGCTGATGGTGTATTTTGTAGGTTATCATCAAAATTACAGACCTTCTTCAGAATTTAGATAATGTGACAGTTGATTGAAGTGTAATTTTATCTCAGCTTATTTCTCTTTAATGATAACGAAGAAGTGGAAGGAACTAATTAGTACATCTTTTTAAAACTTTAGTGAACGATAGTTATGTTAATTTGTTTAACTTGTTCTTATTCTTTGACACTATCTACGTTAGCTGCCAATATTTGTATTGCTGCACTTTAGTGTTTATCAGGACCTTAAATGTACTTGTTCTTATTTTCCCACTCAATCTTTAAAATAGGCTATTTAATTTTATCAACGTATATAATATGTAATAAATATGCTTACTTTTGCCAATGTTTGAAGTGTGTTGCTTAATATGAGCACAATTTGTAATTCCTTAAACAGTTTTTATCAGTATTTGTAATACCTTAAATAGTTTTTGTCAGTATTTGTATAATTTAAACAGTTTTTGTCAGTATTTCTAATAAACAGTTTTTGTCAGTATTTGTAATACCTTATACAGTGTTTGTCAGTATTTGTAACGCATTAAACAGGTTTTGTCAGTATTTGTATAACTTAAACAGTTTTTGTCAGTATTTGTAATAAACAGTTTTTTGGTTCATGTTTATTGTCCTACTTCCTGGACTGTTAAATAATAATATTTATTATTTTTACTAACCTTCAAACAGTCCGTTTTTTGGCTCAGAATACATCTGACCGCGGTTTCGACACCACAAATGTCATTGTCAAAGAATTCTCACGTCGCAATACCTACATTACACACTTAAAAAACACATTTAAAAAACACACGTAAAACACTTTAAAAAATTCACCATTTCTGGGTCGTTATAACATAAATTTTTTATTAGGGTTATTAAAACAGGTCTAATGTCGGGCCGACCTTAACATGAACTGCCGATGCGATGTTGAATCACTGTTCAGTCAGCTGTTTTTGGTTTGCCTAACTTGTAGGCGTTTCTAACTTTATGATACTGTCGTATATGGCGTGTGATCCAAATTGCACTTGATCGTTAAGGAGGTTGTCTGGTTCCGTTTTTAATGTTTGGTATATAAAAAACTGCTCTAAAACGTCCATTTTTTTGCCTTTCTTACATTTCTTTAGCACTTGTAGATCTTCCATTATGCCTTTTGTTTTGTGGTTGAAATCCACTAAGTGTTCGGCGTATGTTGACGTTTGATTGAATGTGCGTCTTGGTAAGTGCTCTTTGTATCGGTCCTTGAAAGAGCGGCCTGTCTGTCCGATGTAAAATTTGCTGCATTCGCCGCAGTTGAGTTTATATATACCACTGGTTTGGAAATCATTGTCACTATTTGTACTTGAACATTTGTTTGAGCCCTTTAAAATGGATTCTAGCCTATTGTTGTTTCTATAAGCGACACTATAGTTATATTTATCCAAGATATTGCGCATTTTATGTTGGAAGTTCGCGCTGTAATCTATGGTGACATATTTCTTTTTAACTCTTTCTCGTTCAGTGTTATTGTTAATTTTATTTCTATGTCTTTTCACCATTGTATCTATTATGCTGGGGTCATATCCATTTTTTGAAGCTATGTGTTTTATGGTGTTGAGTTCAGTTCTATAGTCTAAGGGTGTCAACGGTATTCTATGGAGTCTGTGTATTAGATAATGATATGAAGACATTTTATGGGAGTATGGATGGTTAGAGTCCTTGTGTATAGTCAGATCGGTTTGGGTTGGTTTTCTGTAAACGTTGAATTGGTGGGTGCCATTTACATTAGAGATGGACAGTTCCAGGTAGTTCAATGTATTGTTCACCTGAATTTCGAGGGTGAACTTCATATTATTGTGTAGGCTGTTTAAGTATTTATTGAATATCTCTATTTGTCTTATGTTGCCAGTGTAAAGACATAAGGCCGCTCTTTCAAGGACCGATACAAAGAGCACTTATCAAGACGCACATTCAATCAAACGTCAACATACGCCGAACACTTAGTGGATTTCAACCACAAAACAAAAGGCATAATGGAAGATCTACAAGTGCTAAAGAAATGTAAGAAAGGCAAAAAAATGGACGTTTTAGAGCAGTTTTTTATATACCAAACATTAAAAACGGAACCAGACAACCTCCTTAACGATCAAGTGCAATTTGGATCACACGCCATATACGACAGTATCATAAAGTTAGAAACGCCTACAAGTTAGGCAAACCAAAAACAGCTGACTGAACAGTGATTCAACATCGCATCGGCAGTTCATGTTAAGGTCGGCCCGACATTAGACCTGTTTTAATAACCCTAATAAAAAATTTATGTTATAACGACCCAGAAATGGTGAATTTTTTAAAGTGTTTTACGTGTGTTTTTTAAATGTGTTTTTTAAGTGTGTAATGTAGGTATTGCGACGTGAGAATTCTTTGACAATGACATTTGTGGTGTCGAAACCGCGGTCAGATGTATTCTGAGCCAAAAAAACGGACTGTTTGAAGGTTAGTAAAAATAATAAATAAACAGTTTTTGTCAGTATTTGTAATACACAGTTTTTGTCAGTATTTGTAATACCTTTAACAGTTTTGTCACTATTTGTAATACCTTAAATAGTTTGTCAGTATTTGTAATACTTAACAGTTTTTGTCAGTATTTGTAATAAACATTTTTTTGTCAGTATTTGTAATACCTTACACTGTTTTTGTCAGTATTTGTAATACCTTAAACAGTTTTTGTCAGTATTTTTAATAACTTAGTTTTTGTCAGTATTTGTAATACCTTAAACAGTTTTTGTCAGTATTTGTAATACCTTAAACAGATTTTGTCAGTATTTGTAATACTTAAACAATTTTTGTCAGTATTTGTAATAAATAGTTTTTGTCAGTATTTGTATAACTTAAACAGTTTTTGCCAGTATGTGTAATAAACAGTTTTTATCAGTAGCATCTAATACCTTAAACAGTTTTTTTCAGTGTTTGTAATATTTTGCCTAATTTTAGCAGAATTTGTAATAACTTAAACAATTTTTTTGTCTGTAATTCTTAGGCTTAGTTTTAGCAGCATTTGTAATTTGAGTACTCATTTTTTCATTACTGTATTTGTAAATATTACTTCGTTCTCACAGTTGTAGCGTTTGTAATAACAAATATTAGTTCGCATGTACGTTTTTTTAAATTCCGGCAAATGTAAGTTGCAAAAATAATATTAAAGATATAAAAGTACCACAATACAGTTTTGACTCATATTACATATTCGATACGCATCTTTTACATCGCGTTAACATAACCTTTCATGGAAATACTTCTGTTGTGCTTCAATAATACGCAAAGATTTCGTCGAACAATAAATAATTCACCAGCCTTCTTTCAAAGAACATTTGACTCCCCCCCCCCCCCCCCCCCCCCAAAGCAATACCTAGTAACAATATTTCTGTAAATTCCTTTATTGATCATTATTGCTTTCAAAGCATAGCGTGTAAATTATTTCCCTTTTAAGGTCTAACACGTACGAGTATTACTCTTTCGTATTTCAAACGATAGATTAGCTTCATGATCAAACAAATCGTTTTCTTATTACTGCCGTTTTTGTATTTTGTCAGGCAGTGAATTTCTCGTTTCAAGCCGTTGCAAACACATTATAACCGACTTGACTTGTTTTAATCCATTTTTGCAGTCAATGAAATAATAGTTAAATGTTCTTTAAATTTAGTTTCATTAAATACATAGCGAAAATCTATCTAAATTAGTTTGTCGAAAGGGTTTGAGGCTTTTATTGCGATTTTCTAATAACAAATTCTCCCATTTAAATTTCATGATGCTATATTATGAAAATACTAGAGGATTCTCGCTTCGCTCACCAACTCACGTGGCGAAGTAAATGCAAACATATTATTGTACTTGGACGATTGACTAGGACAGAGACACTTGTATCGGATATAGTGGTGACGTAGATCCTAACACATGTGCAATAGGGCCAGATTTTTTTCGTGAGCGACAGGAATTTGTATACAACAGAGATTTTAAATGTTTATGTATGCACGTATTTTAGTTTTGAGTTAGGGCTCATAAGATCATGAAACAATTTAATTTAAAGTAAAAAAAACTTTTAGTAAAGAAAGTTTTCCTCCACCTACATTCTACTTTCTCAAGCTGGGAGAAAACTGTACGAGTCTGAGTCTAATGTATGGAAATCTGGAGTATACGTTTGTTCTTGCACGTTGACAGAATTTTTCAAGTTGGAAGGTAGTTTTGGAGATAATGTTTGCTATAAATTATTTTAATGGCGACGTGTTCGCAGAACTGAAATAATTTTCGAAGCCGTTTCGGTTTATAATATAAATACAGATATACAACTCTTTAAAACCAATTGTTGTAAAATTTCCCGAACCCCTTCGAGCTGAACTGAATCAGAATTAATAAGAAATTATTGTTTAAGTAGAGCTATATTTGCAAACTTAAACCAAAACTTGCTTCGTAACTAAAAATACGCTATAGGCTACTAAAATTATATGGCTACATAATTAATAAACTACTGATAGAACTTTTAAAATTTTTACTTTTAGGTCTACACCTTGTGTTACTATAATGAAAACAAAAAACAAGGGGTTTCACTTGTAGTGAGGTTATCTTTGAGGTAAAGAAAGTTGGAGTCGGCAAAAATGCCTAACGTAGAAATGTTATTAAATTACTATTTACAAATGTTATAAAGTTTTTTTTAAATGCCCTGTTTACGATGAAAAGAAAAGGGGGAAATAATAATAAATCATACATTATTACACCAGCTTTCCACATCTTCGAGATGTTTTAGAGTTGTTTTGGTAAAGTAAAAAATTGTTTAAAATATTTCAACCTCCAAAAGCAACTTACTCCATAGTTTAGGGAATGGATATAATACATCTTCTTAAATACTTCTGAAAAAGTCGAGGGAATAGTGTTACCACTTTCTACAGTAAAACCTTCAACTCGATAAATAGTAACATCTGTAACCTAATAAAATGCAGAAAAGATGGTTCGCCAGTGCCCTTAAACAAAATACCATTAACAATATTCTTTTGTGCTATTGCAAAGGACGGTAAAGTTGTCAAGTAAGTCCCCCGTGTAAAATATTGTTTTAAAGTTTCAAATAAATTAGACGCTTTACAATTTCAGTTCAGAACGTACTATGTTTTTATACACCACTCGAAAGTCTATACTGTTATTACAATAATTAGCGAATTGCGTTGAGCCGGTTGTTTGGATGTCATTATCCTCTGGTTTCGCGGAAAGTTGTTGACGTTTCGATTGTTAAATATCGCGAACATGCTAATAGGTTTACCAATAAATAGATCAGGTTTGATTCAACTACACGAATGCAATTGCATTAGCAACGATTGTATTGGATGTAACCAGTTGGAAATCAGGGATTTTAGCGTTTAACCAATCGAGTTTTTTTCACCAATTACGATTTAAAAATTAATTTAAATTTTAAACAAAAAATCTGATCTAATATTTTATTTACACATTTGAACGAAAATATACAGGTTTCTCAATCGTTTGACTTTGAAGATGGTATTTTTCTTTGTAATCTCATTTATTATAAAAGCTTCTTTTTTTTTGCGCGGGGTGTAAAAAATGTGCAGGCACATGCCCTGTTAGTACCGATAGACTTCGCTGTCGTAATGGTGATCGAACGATCTTTCCACTCCTCTTGAACGGGTCTTCCTCTGCACTTGTAGCATTTTTTTGGGCTAAGTGTTCCACCCTTGATATGTCGATGCCGTGTGAGTGGTCGCTCCCAGAATCCGCGTGACCAACCGCGCTGGCCACCGGGGCTTTCACCCGATCGGAACCAGTGGTGGGACTCAGCTATTCAGGCTTACCCACCTGGGATATTACCGTGGTCGTACCACACATTTCATAAATATTGTCGTTTGAAGAAAAGGGTAGAATAAAGGTAGAAAGACCCCTAGCCTTCGAATACTCTAATAGCATCGGGATCAGGAAAAAATTGGTCAAGAGAGACCGTTTCATCAAGAGAGATCAGCCTTCGAATACTCTAATAGCATCGGGATCAGGAAAAAATTGGTCAAGAGAGACCGTTTCATCAAGAGAGACCAGATAGAAAAGATAAAAGGGAAGGGATCTAACCCAAGACTAGATGAAAGAAGGTTAGACCCAGCATGGGTACCTCGGGAATACCAGTTCCCGTACTCACAAGGTGTGAGATCCTGAGGGTATTATAAAACCTTTTAATTGCAGCGTTTTATACGAGGCCTTGTTGAAAGATGAGAAAATGATTGTATAT
The DNA here is from genome assembly GCA_018207615.1 of Philaenus spumarius. Taxonomy (NCBI): domain Eukaryota; kingdom Metazoa; phylum Arthropoda; class Insecta; order Hemiptera; family Aphrophoridae; genus Philaenus; species Philaenus spumarius. Next base: position 1,085,190 of record JAGFPH010000011.1, on the reverse strand, counting down.
TCAGATTTAAAGTATCGAGGATTCCTATTTCTGACATAATATTATAGCACCGTATGTAATATACGTTTTAAGTGACGAGAAATTGATCATGTATTGAATTAAAAATATTCTTATTACATCTCTTGTTGCCTGTAAGATGATTTACTACTAAATAATTAGCATTTTACTTTGTGTCTTAACGATTCAGTATGTTTCCTGATTTTGCATCATCAAGCAGCGCTCCTGTTTTAAGACACATGTTTGAACAAGTTTTCATTTTCCCGGATTTGGTTGAAATTGATTGGTTTTTAGTCCTCGAAATTAATTTTACAGGGTTTAAAATTGTGAAACCTGACGTGTTCCGAGGATTAAACTTTGTACTTCCTTGATAATGTTTATGAAGCAACCTGCCGTTTTATTCTTTACGCTTTAAGCTTGTCTGGATTCCATTTAATTCACGTTTCCTTCATAAATAATTTGTTAATAATTAAATGCATTCCCCCTCCCCATTAACTTTAAGTAAGGACATTTTATTTTTATATTTAGTTTTAAATAAAGTCACAATATTATTGTTAAATGTAGATGTGAGCTACTTGAAGCTTAAATTTATTTAAGAACAGATTATTCTCTATTTAGGTTCACAATATATTAGATAATTTGAAATATTTTTAATTTGTGAAATATTTGACATTATTAATAATAACATAGAAACAATAAACAAAATTATGAAACTTTATTGTGGCTTAGCCTATGTTAAGTACAATCTTTAGTTCCTTGGTAGTGCCTCTAGAACAGATACCGTTTGATTTATTTAACGCAATCTGTATATAGCCTACTAAATTGTTTACATTAATTACGGAGTATAATTTTCTAAACAAAATAAGTTAGGCTGGTTTCTATGAATCAAAATGAGCTCATGGTTGGTGGGAAAGTCATTGATAAGGTTGATCAGTTTTGGAATCATCACGTTAGTTTTAAAAGGTTGGTCAACTAGATGAAGAAGTACAACTGAGAATAAGAAAGGTTATTTTTGCTCAACTTGCCAAATAGGGCAATCTCCTGCAATATCGAAAGAAGAAAAGAATTTTAAATGTTTGCATCAAATAACGTCAGTTCTCCTTGGAAGATCACGCACAGGTCATCACGATTAATTTGCAGGCTTGTAATAACAACTTAATTAGGATAGTGATTTTCGTTTGTTTTGGGGTTTTTTTTTACCTTAATTTGAGAAATGAATACAATTCAATAAACCTGCGTTGGATCCTACGACGAACAGAAAACAACATCTAGGAAGGCCCTGAAATGGAATCAACAGGGAAGAGGAAAACTTGCAATTACTTGGAAGATAATAGTTGAGATGGAAAAGATAGACGAGATAAGACTCGGGGTAGAATTGAAGTTTTGGCCTTTAATACTCTGTGATAAATACATACATTGAAAGTAGTTACGTGAGTAATGTTTGAGCACACATATTAAAGTTCCAAATAATAACAGTAATATCAAAAACATAAATTTTAAACCATAATTTACTCGATTCTGTCAAGCGCTGTTGTCAAATTAAAACCCGATATCTTGATATTGCCAAGCAGGGATTTAGGACGAACTGACAACACTGTTCTCCAAACTAGCAATTACCAAAGCTAACGTTAAAACACTGTTGCAATTACAATTGCAAGTTATAAATCAAGTTTTAACATCGCACCAATGTTCAGTAGTTGATTATATCGGACCCTCGCTGATAAATTAATTAATCAAATCGTATATTTATCGCAAAACGTTCAGCTTGCTAATTTGTCACGTCGAGCATTGTGGGTGTCGCGATTAGCCGAAATATCTAGACAGCGTTTATAATTAATTGATGCGGAATCGATTCACAGGTTAGAGAATAACGGTGATTAATTCACGGTGACTGATAAACACTGTTGCCGGACAGTTCAATGAAAACCTGTTTCTATAATGTAATTACATAAACATTGCGCGCGCACGATTATTTTGTTATGATTTAACGGGTTGTAATGAGAAAGCAGGTTGTGGCGAACACTAACGATTTTTCAAAATATCGATTATTATTTTAAATGAATAATATATCAATTTACTAAGTTATTTAAAAGAAGTTTGAATATAATCAGAGATTTTACTTTTTAATTCTTCATCATTACAAGATTTAATAAAGGATTGTAGACATCGTAAGGGTTTTACAAATAATGTTTATCGGCTTGGAAGATATTTTCAGCCATAACTTTACAAACCTAAAGATCTTTCTGTATTGCTGATTTTGGCCTTAACAAAGGCATAAGGAAATCAAGATTGTTGAGTTATTTTGTAGTTCAAAGTGTACGGATAACGTAATCAAGAAAAAATATTGGGCCTAATAATCTGTCTTACCAAAAACTAGATCAAACTTTTTTGTAAAATCAATTATATCATGTAGTATAAACATGAAATAATAAAAACCAAACTAATAAAAACATTTCATTGTATTATATTCAGAGTGTTGTTATTTTAAAATTGTGATAGTAAATAATGTGTATTACGGAGCATACTGATCACTCTGTTTAGAATTATTTTTATTATGTGGTTTTACTGAAAACTACAATATTAATTTATATTAAATATTGTTTAAACATACGTAATTTTATGGTTTAATTTAAAATTAATCTAAATAAACAGACGTCATATTCCTAAATTCAGAATATAGTTTCATCAAACTTTTACATATTCCTTTTAAAGCTCAAACCTTACCTTACATCTTCACAGGAAATTTATATTATTATCTGTTTTATTCCATGAGAGCTAAGACTTATTACTTGTGCTTAGTCACTAAAACGTGTGCACATATTAGTTACATAAGCGGCTAAAAGAGAATCTCGCTAATATATTTAAAAAATCATATCATTCGCGCAAAAACTCTATCCCTACTACACATGCATCATTATTTAGGTCACTGCCACTTGGGCCAAGTTAGGGTAAATCAAATACAAACGCTTCTGTCCTAATCAAAACTCAGTTCTTCTGCGCATGCGTCAGGATCCATATCACCGTTACCCCCACCACCCTACCCCGGGGATCAAAATGCCTCTGTCCTAATCAATCGACATTTCCGTGAAAATATCAGTACAATAATCTGTTTGCATTTGCTGAATTGGTGAGTGAAGCGAGCATTTCATTTATAGTGATTCTAATAAAACAAGTTTGGAATGCAATTATGAAAACCTCAATAAATATATTTTTTCTGGGTGAATATACTTGGACTAAATCACGCAAATAAATTGAAAAAATGTCCTCTCTAATCTTACCTTTGCGCTTCTAAAGTTAAACAAAACATTGTGTAAAGTGTACTAGGTACCTTAAACACAAATGTTTAGTCTTCAACCTAACCTAACATTTCTTCTCGGGCAATCAGAAACAAGTTGAACAGAGAACGTGTTGCAGACGAAATATTAAGAGAATTGTTTACAGATCCAGGCAAGTTTGTTTTAGAGATAAAACTTGTTCCGAGATAGAACATCGTTTCCGAGAGTTAATTCCAAGGCTATTGTTGTAACTCAGACATTGCTGGGATTTGTCAGTTATAACAACCTATTCGTTTGAGCATGCGCACAAGTATTGTCAGTGGTTGAAATATATTTCCCAAAATTACGTACTAATATTAAATTGTGTAAGATCCCTGCCTGCCTCGCGGCCATCACCCTTGCTCGCTCCGCTTGCATATTAGATGAAAGTTTTGGCTGATTAAAACTAATTTTATTTGTTAGAGAGTAGGGCCTAACTTATATAAAAACTGATAGGTAAAATCATTACTTGCCTATTTCAGCAATATATTATAACAGTTAAATTCAAAATTTTAAAAACCCCGAATTGTTGGATCTGGATCATCATAGCTTAGAACACTCTCGATCAAGTCGCCTTTCAAACAAAAAACTAAATCAAAATCGGTTCACATGTTTCGGAGCTACGATGCTATAGACAGATACACAGACACATAGATATACTCTGTTTGCGTAAGAGTCCATATTTTGACAATGTATGCAGAGTGTTTCTGTAAACTTCGGAGATATTTAAGAGGGTGGTTACATTATTAGTCAAAATATCAAAAGGAAATAGAAACAGAGGTCTGGAAAAGCTTCTTTTGCCGGCTATCGGACATTTTGTGTTTGTATTAAGTAATTTATACCTATATAACGGCTTAACGGATTGAGTTGAAATTTTTCAAGGTAAACTCATCAAAGTAAAGACGTAGTTTGAAAAAAATCAACTTATTCCAAACGATAATTCGTTTAAGAATGGCGGCCATTTAAAAATGTATACAAAAACCAGTTAAAATAAAATTTGTGAAGGTATAATTTCCTATCGGGTGGTATAACTGTCAACATTATTGAACAAAAGGTAATGGTAAAACCGCTGCCATTAGTTTGATGCGTTTCAATGGGATGGCCAGCCTCCCCCCCTACTCTTTGCAGTGCACATACTGATGGCTGGGAAATGAACAGTATCCGGACATATGTTTATAGGAACTTCTTTCCTTATCTTGACCGCCACATGAATTATTTTAATTTGTCAGACAACCAATTGTCTCGAATAACTGTTAGATTAAATTACTGTAATATAGCCACCGGACTACATATATTTACATGGTTTTAAACCTACCCTTACTGTCTAGTAATCTGTCCCTCCCTTCGTAAAGGTTACCGTCGTTTCGAAACGACATGGTTTCATCATCAGGCTGGGAAACATTCATTTACCTGGATCGAGGATTGGGCAAAACTTGATTCTTTTTTGATTTTATGTTAGTAATTGTGTTATGTTTAAGCGTATTTATTACCTTTATGACAACCTCCATCAAGGGATTGACTGATTGTGCGGACTGACGATGAAATCATGGAGTTTCGAAACTGCCGTAGTTTTTAAGAGGTGTTAACTGTTAACCTTATTAAACTCTTGGCTCACCAGTTCTTCCTTTATTGTGGATTAACATATCTGACCGCTTTTTGGCGGAGCTTCTTAACTCTTCAGAGTCGTGACCGAATTCATACCCGAGGACTGGACTACATTGCTCCCGTAAAAATTAAAAAGTAAAATCAATTTCGCTAACAAAAGTGGGTCATAAGATAGTAGCTAACGCTCCTTAATGCATTTTACTTTATTTAAATTTTGTAAATGTTTTTTAAAGTATAGTATTTCAATAAATATTGTATAAATTTTAACATTTTAAAACTAGAGACATTTTTAAAATAACTATCCGTAATAGAATACTTTTGTCAACTTATGGTAAAACTTTTACATAAAAATAACTTTGGGTTTATCTGCAGTCGTAAAAAAATGAAACTACGACAGAGAAACTCCACAAAGATTTTGATCCATTTAGAATTTCAACTTATGTTTTATTAAAACCATAATATAATTAGCCACGCTATTTATAATTTGAAATAGGCTTGATTAAAAGTGGAACAAGTTTTTAATTTTACTAATTAAAAACTGAAACAAGAAAATGATTCCTTCCGCGTTCTAATTTACATTTATATTGCAATATTCAAGAGTTCCAGCAAAAAGTAAAGAGCTCGTAAAATATGTTTTTGATCATAAGAAAGAGAACATGTATTATAGTCCTCTTTTTATAGCCTAATACTAGAAGTGACTCCTGTCCAACTCATATTCGTATTTATGATTGCCTAAATACAACTTTCCTATTTATTTCAAAGTTTCTTATAAATTTATTTGGAAATACTAAAGAAATCAATAAAATAACGCAAACTAATATCGAGTTAGTATTAAAGTACAAACGTAGGTTCATGCAAAAAACATAAAATTAGAACTCGCACAATCGAAAAAATTTATTTGTATTTTAATCTTCATGTTTAAACCGTTCTCAAGTTTACCTCACTATCGAAAATGAAATGAGATCCATGGAATTTTGGCCGTAATGACTTCACCTTCTCGGAACCGTAGGATCTTTTCATCATTAAAACCTCAAATTAAGAGGGTAGATCCTTAAGCTTTTACGCACATATGTTCATAGGAACTTTTTTTCTTTATTTCGACTAACCAAACACATAAGGTAAGTTAAAGTTTTTCCGTTACAATCGTGAGAGCAAATCGAGCATAGTATCTGACGTGGGAAGCGAGCTGGGTTCTTTACTGGTGTAAGATACAACAACAGGTTGTTTTAACTTGTTTCAAATTGTTACATATCAGAAGAGGGCAGAGTTTATAAAAAAGGCCTATGTGAAATGCGATAAAACACTCAGTCGGTTAATCAATGTGCAAATTAAACAATCATCGCGAAATCTCTCCCGTTACCAATCCGTGCAATTAAATCATGCACGCTATGTTAAGTAAAGATTTATATGTTGGTTAAATAATTGCGGGCTTGCCAGATTGTGCGATTTATGAGTCCGTGTTACTGACGAAGCCGAGGGACTTTGCGTGTACTAATTAGCGGACAAGTGTTATCACTCCCTCGCACTGACAACAATGCGAAACTTTGTCAATTGATTAAATGGGTGGGTCATACTGCCTAATACTATTCGCGGACAGGAGCAATTTTTTAGTAGTCAATATTTAAAGCTCGTTTTTTCGTATGACAAAATATTTATTTAATTATATAATGACGTCATCACCACTATTTTAATACTATAATTAAAAATTAAACACATAATTTTAGACTTTATATAGGCCTATAGTCAAAAGAAAATTTGAATGTAGGATAAACATGTTATAGGTAGTAATAAATCAACATTATAATAATTTGTAACACGATTTACAGCTAACTTTCCTATTACGCTGTAAATTGTATAATACTTTAATGTGTCCATTAAGTACTTAATTAGTTTGTTGTATGGTCGGGATAGCTCATACTCAAAGCATTATCTATCTATCCTCACAATGTAAATATTTATAGGCGCATTTAAGATATATTGTACTAAAGCAAATCAGTAAGGATGCATTTCGACATCCTTCACGACAATGCAATGCATTCATTATATATTAATTTATATTCAATATTAGCTGACCCGTACGGCGTTGCCCGTGGTGGTTGGTATTTTCAGTCTTTTTAACGTAATTGTATTCTTTTTAAGTGTTCAGTCAGTGAGTGGTATTTGGCTTATATACATATAGATCTTACATAATAAAAGCACTATTGTCATAATAATAAAAGATCTGAAATTATGATTTTAATAACTTTGATCCCCCCAAACCCTTCCTAAAATTTTGAATTTTTTCATACCCTTTCTTAGAGAACACCTATGGCTTTAGAGGAAGCTACATACCAAATTTAATTCCAATCCGTTCGTTAGCTTTGAAGAAATCGTGATTTAATAACTTTGATCCCCCCCAAACCCCCCTAAAATTTCTAATTTTTTAAAACCCTTTCTTAACGAGCGCCTATGGCTCTAGAGGAAGCTACATACCAAATTTCATTCCAATCCGTTCGGTAGTTTTGAAGAAATCGTGATTTAATAACTTTGATCCCCCCAAACCCCCCTAAAATTTCAAATTTTTTAAAACCCTTTCTTAGTGAACAACTATGGCCCTAGAGGAAGCTACATACCTAATTTCATTTCAATCCGTTCGGTAGTTTTTGAGAAATCGTGATGAGTGAGTGAGTGAGTGGTATTTCGCTTTTATATATATAGATTTACAGAAATGTACGCCTACATTTATTTTAATTTTCAAATGTTCAGTTTTCAGTTATGTGGAGAGTAATATATAGAGGAAAATCATACGTTTAATAAAATATTTAGGAAAACGAACCTTATATACGTTTTACTATTGAAATTATGATAAAATACAAATGAAAAATATTCTTAAAAAGTAGGATTGCTTTTACAAAACAACAACAAATTATTTGGGTATCGCTTGGACCAGACAAAATTTGCATTTCTTAAACCACAAAACGTAGCACAATAAAAGGTTTAAAACATTTACTTTAATTAAGAAAACCCCCTTTCATGAATGCAGTTTAGATCGCACTAACTTGCAGAAAATACCGCAAACAGGAATAAAAGGTCATCTTACATTTTACTACGATTATAAATTGTAATCTTAGCAATCACTTTTGAACTATGTGCGACAAAACAGAGAAACAATATGGGTTACATTTTTTTCAAACAGTTAGAAATGGGTATAAAATAAACGGCATTTTGAAATGACCAAATGGTTCACGGCTACTTCAAGCCAACAATGACCGTCGAAAGTGATACCGTGAACAGTATTATTCCTTGAGCCGTGAATGGTAATCTGTTCATGAAGGTAAAACCCCCTTTCTTCAGGTTACAGTATACGAATAAATTATACCTACTGTGTTAGCAATCACAATGCAAAACACTTTCTAAATTCATAAAAATAAAACGCTGTAAGTCAAACAGCAGGCCTATATCAGACGCATTTCTACAATCTAAGTATTTCCATTGTATAATTTTGTCGGCAAAACAACAGCCCCGTTGGTCATTAAATGATCTCCGATAGAAAGTGGCAGGTGAAAACAGAAGTAAACGTCCTTCAAAATCAGCTGGCAGAAGTATGTAAACAATAACTAACCAGTTCTACGAATTTCCAGGAAGAACAGTAAATGAACAATGCAATAGATTGTAAGGTTTAGATGCCTAGAACATTTGCACTGTCCGACTACCTGCTACTTTTCCAAGTTGTAAACATCAAAAACATCCATTCATACGTGTTCGTTGTATAGAAGCAAATCGGAGGTTGTATTTTTTATTTAAGGCGATTTCGAAAGTTGTGTTTCAGCCCTCTACAGAATGTCGAATACTCTTGATTATCAAGTAAAGAAACCAAACTTAAGTCTTGAAAAACTAAAATTAAAAACTGATAGGTTGAAACATTAACCGACAACAATCATGATAAAGCCAGGTCTATAAGAATACCTGAACTGTTAACATTTATTTACAAATTGTGAAAAATATTACTTAAAATTATATATAGCGTTTGTTTTTGTGATATAATAAACAAACAAGCATAATTAGTTGCCAATCAAAAATTAAAGTTTAACGTGAAAAAAAAACAGAAATTACGTTTAAGTATTTTCAGATTTAATACACCAGCCTCTCTAGATTGTACCAAAGGCAGAGCATTAAACCAACCAAGGCCCCACCGTTTAGGTTGCATTTCTTATGTAATTAAATCAAACTTATAAAATTTGGGAACTCGAATTGATCAACAAGAATTTCCTAATCCTTTTCGTTCATCTCATTACGTTTGTTTTCTCTTCAATCTGATCTTCAAACCCAAATCTGAGGACCCAACTCATTCTTATATTGCTGAATATCAGTTTCGTGGAGAGTAAGATTCTAGTTTAGTAATAGGTGCATAGGTTAGTCGGTATGCCCATCCCTCCCTTGTTGAGTACGGTATGACATCTATAAAAGTTTTCTTGTACGGAAAAAAACTCATCCTGTGTGACATCTATAGAGAATTTTGCGATAGAAGTTCTCTGTTAATGCACTGAAAACCCTCTTTAAACAAATCAATAAAACCTTAAAACATTTTCAAACAGTGATCCACGATTACGTATATCAAGTAATTCAACGTCACTTTTAAAGCTTGTCAGTGCCAGATTTGGGTTTAACAGTTGACTGGGTTTTGGTAAACAGTTGCTTTAGGGCAGCGCTTCACCAAGACAAATAATTACCTCAAGTATTGTTTCCCTTGTTTGCCGCTACCAAACTCGTCATTTGGACAAGCAAATAACTTATTTTGATTTATGGACGGCAAAAGAAGGTTTTTGCCTTCTTTAGCTTTTACACCTTACCTGGTGTTTTCCAACACTAGTTCTATACATTTCTTTTTTAAATTTATCGAGACGTAGTTATGAATAACGCCAGTTTGTTAATTTCAAGGAATTTGGTTGTAGTTTCTCTCAGGAGTAACAGGTGACTGGAAGTGGAATAACACAATATCTATATTTAGATTTGACCCTGGACATACCGAATATTACTGTATTGGAACGCAGTTTTACCAACTGAGCTACCCTGTCTTAATTAGTCATAATGGTATAAATAAAGTCGCAAAGTCTATACACCTTGTTTTTTGTTTTTTTTTTTTTTTACTGTTCTCTAAAATAATATGAATTGATTTTATTTATGTTTATGTTTTATAATAAAAACTATTATTAAGGCTATTAATAATTTTGAATTACATCTATGAATTCATTCCTTTTGTATTAACAGTGTATTTTCATCTCTTATATATAAGTAAATGTAAAAATTCTCTCAACTTTTTACCTGCGAATATCAAAAGCAGATAAAGCTCAACAAATTATCCCAAACGGTCCACATTGAGAGAAAACAAATTTAAAGTTAAAGAAAAGTTAAAGATATAAAAACTGTAATGGCCGGCTTTTCAAAATGACAAGCAACTTCCTTAAACAAGACGTAACAGCGTTAGGAGGCTATTTACAAAGTTTTTTTTTAATCCCTTGCGTTTTATTATAAAAAAAAAACTCCGGAGCAGCTGACATTGATAAATGTAAAAACGCTTCGGAACACAAAGTAAGACTTCATTTTATGGGGCACTTTATCCGAGTAAAATATGATATTTTGATTGCCTTCGTCGCATTTAGAATTCATCCATTTTGTCGAGCTGACGTGTTTATTTTTCCTCGAAGAACCTTTGTTGAACCTCGGGCACGTGTCGGGGGAATTATGTGATAGTTGGATGCATAATTCAGTCGATGATTTTGTGTTCAATGCTCTCGGATTTGTATTCAATATATGAAACCATTGTCGTGAAGTGCATTGGTCATGATTTGAAGTGGTTATGTTCCGTATGCAGCGCATGACGTTCATAACTCATAGTGAAATTGTCGTAACTTTCAAATACGGTTCTTCCTTAAACAACTTTTAACGTATGTGTGATACTTCAAGTATGCAACTAAAAAGCTTTTAAATTGTGGAAGTATTATAATTAGGCTACACTTGAGGAATATTAATAATCTCCAAGGTAGGCTACTAAGCCATATTTATTTATAATGAACACTTAAAGTTAACTTTTGCAGGTTTAAACCTTTCAACCGACTGTCAGAAAATAAGCTCCAAAATTAGTTTCCTAACGCAAACAAATCTTTTGGAGTAACAGACGTTTCCTTTGCAAGAAGCCTATGAAAGGTAATTATTTCTCGTCAATACAATGATGGTAAATCCCACAACAAATTAATTTTCAATCAGGTACATGATTTTCATTTTGTTTAGCTGTCGATATTCTGATGAGTCATTGATGCTGTGTACAAATTATTTGTGTGAAGGGCTATGTGATTGCGTTAAATAAAAGTTAAATTCATGTTGTTTTTGTTTTTTGTTGAATCTTATACATGAGTAGGCCTGTTCTTGTTAAATTAGTCGTTTTGATTATATTTTTTTAAGAAGTTTAAATATTGTTCATACATTTTGAAAGCGGCTCTGTGTTTTTTAAAGAAAATATAATTCGATTGTTTCTATGTTTAGTATCGAATCACAAACATTATGATCAGGAAGTATCACGAAGTCAACTCAGCTAGATTGTTTACGATTAGAAATTTTAGATTAATTATTTTAGGGTTTTTTTAATAGAAACTATAGAACATATTTTTATTAAGCGAGTTTATTGAATACTAGTAAACCACTGTGAAAAATCACTGGCAGATTATTTAGGTACACATCAGAAATACATCATTCAACAAAATACTATTTTAAAACAACACACGTTATCTAGGCCTACCTAACTATGCTGACAGGGATTTTTAACTTGGTAAATGTGTACAATTATAATGATTATAAAACTGTATGAATATTTGTAAAAATTTTGTATTTATGTGCCTATGTTATTATATATTTAAAGAAATATAAAAATATTATCTTTTAATTGCTTTTTATTTCATGTTGATAGATCAAATGATTTAGAAGTTATTAATATTACAAGACTTATATTTATTAAAGTTGTAAACATAACCCCAAAAGTAAAATCTATGCTAGGTCTGTGTATTACATATGATGGGTGAAATCAGTTGTTTATATGTAGAAATGTTTCCTAAGCTAAAGAAATATGTATTTTTTCTTTAAATTTGTATAAAAAAAATATATTCATGATAAAAGGTTGTATTTGTATATAGTTTATAACCTCAAAGCAAATATTATAACGTATATTATAGCATACATTAGTTATTTAGCTCATATTTAAAAAAATCAACTTCACAAGACATTATAATGATTGAAGTTGTAAACATAACCTCAAACTATAATATACACTGGGTTTACAGATGATGGGTGAAATCAGCTTTTATATTAAATGTTACTCCACGTACGTACACTCGATTTTATAGGAGTTGATGTAAATTCTTTTACTTAATTTATTACAATTCCTAAAACTATATGGTGATTAACAAAACTGTTCTGGATTAACTTTTTTATTTTATTTAAAAGCCCTGATGATGGACAGGGAGTGATGTACAAAAATATACCTTCGCTAGACCCAGACCCCAAATTTAGTTCTACTTCTAATTTCATTGAATAATAATAAACATAGAATTCGATAAACCTTGTTTTATAGAACGTATTTGATCTTGTTTATAACCTTGCTTCATTATTACATTATACAATTATTTTCTTACATGCGTTACGTTTTATCATGTCGATTTTAAAGGATTACTAAAGACTAATCGTATTATATTGTAGCGGGTTCGTAAATTAATAAATACACACTGGCGATTGTATTTA
>JAGFPH010000011.1:1037040-1072497 GCA_018207615.1 Philaenus spumarius | reverse complement strand
TTCCAAACCTTTTCTCTCTCTGTCTCTCTCTTTGCCTAGCTGTAACAATATGTTAAAAGACTACGTCGATGGTCGGATTTAAATGTATAAAGTGGGGATCATAACGTAATTATACTCATTAAACATTTTTCTATTGAGGCATCTACTGTTTTACTTTGGCATCAATATATTTTACTCATTTCGGAAAGTTTTCCACGTGTCCTGTTTTTATTCACCATTAGATTAAATTACTCGTAATCACTGGAAATATGCATTAACATATATGAATAGTTTTCGTCTCGCTATTACCGAAATAATGAGCTTAAACGATCCGGAGAGTTATTGAGTGCGGTTCATAGAGCAGAAATCGTTCTGAGCTACTTGTTCGTAAACCTATCATAAGCGAGAACTTAAAACTTAAATTATAGAAAGTATTCAGGTTTGTGAGGAAGAATCAATGTTTAACCAAATAGTTCAAAGTAAAGGATTATAGATATTCGATAATCATATTTTAAACTGCTCCAGAAATAAGTAGAATTCAATGATACTTAAAAAAAACTACAGGAAAATTATGTGATTCTTTTTAAAGACAATTATTAGCAAAATTAATGAAACTTTTTTTAAATTTGTAAAATTATGATATTTTTAAAGAAAATAAAAAAAAATGTATGATACTTTAAAGGAAATTATTTATAGATATTCAATTATCATATTTCAAACGGCTCCAAAAATAAGAAGAAATCAATTTTACTTTAAAAAAAGAACTAAAGTAAAAGTATATGATTCTTTTAAAGAAAATGAGCAAAATTAGTGATAATTTTTTAAAGTTAGTAACATTATGATCCTTTTAAAGAAAATGATGATACTTTAAAGAATGTGCTTTATAGATATTCAATAATCATATTTCAAACGGCTCTAAATAAAAAATAATTTATACTTTAAAAAAAGAACTAAAATAAAAGTATATGATTCGGAAATGCTTTGATACTTTTAATAAACTTTAGTCAAATTAATGATACTTTAAAAAATAATACTTAATTAGAATGTATAGATAGTGAGATATTTTATGATAGTTTTACTAAAACGAGTAAACATTATTATTTCTAAGAATATGTATTTTATAAACTATAAACAGAATTTTTAATTATTAATTAACTCTAATTTAAAGAAGGTTTTATACCATGTTAAACATCTTTTAAGTATAAATTAAACATTCCTAAAGACATACCTACCCTTAATTAAAAATAATGAATACATTCATAAAATATTTACACGAACAAAGCGAGTGGAAACAAAAAAATGTGTTTATATTTATTCTTCGCAAAGTACTATTATTATCTAGTTCTATTCAATTTTAATTATCTTTTTATATAATTCATTTATGAGACGCGAAATGAATATTTCAATCGCTGTACAAACATTACCCAGCGCAACCGCCAAGTGGCCAATACATTCATATAAAACCACGTAACCTAAAACCAATAACGCAATTGAATTTAGAATCGCTTTGATGAATTGAACAACGGCTATTTTATTTACAAAGCGTTACAAAATATTTCATTTATAATGGAATTGGTTTCAATTTCCTATTGTACGTTACTAGGCATAGTTTGGTGGTGGCGAATTAGAAGTTCTATCCCTCAAGAGTGTTATTGTATAAAAAACCACTACTCGCTATGCTCATTTTGACGATTAATTTATATGCTGAATTTTAAGGATGTGATTTATGTTTCACCAAAACTGATTTCCTGAATTTGTAAAAAACTTATGGTATATTAAGAACTGTATTTTTGACAGATGTTTCAGCATGGTTTTTTTTTCCTGCGTGTTGGTTGAAAAATATATAATTGTTTTGAGAAAAATGCTCAATTTTGGTAATTGTAAGCCTTAGCTAAACCGTTTAAGATAAACCAAAACAGTAAATGGTTTCACTACAAAATTACTTATCTATCCGCTTGGATGAAACTTTTATTGATATGATAAAGATTTACTCTTGAGCTACGGTGGATATTAGATCTACCTTGGGCTTTAGAAATATATAATACAATCCATAAATAAAGTAAATAACTGAGGTTCAACCTAATCCGCTTTATAATACTTAGGTAGACCTAAATAAAAATATGTGAATTGCTGCCTATGCTTTATACACCAATCTAACAGTATTACCCCCGAAAAATATTAGTATTAGCATCAGTATTAGTTGACAAAATAGTTAAATTTACAAATAATTTCACATTAAAAATAATTGTAATATTTCAATAGCTCAGCTGATTGAATATTTTAAGTGTTAATAAAATAATCACCTGTTTACTACAAAACTTCTGATCTGGCAAGTAAGCTACCTCTCAGTTGCTTTCCCAATAACAGCTGATTAATCAAAAATATTTATAAAATAGGGGTTTGCTTATTAGTAGGCTGGTTTCCTTTATTTTTATTTATAATTACTGTTGCATCGTAAATTAATAAAATTGATCTAGACATTTAGTATATTCTTTAACATCTTAGCTTACAAAAAATTTAGGCAATAAGTATTATTATTTTTACTTAATTTTTATAATTAAGTGATGAGGAAAGCAGGGATTTGGCGTACAAAGCACGCATGGTTATCCCGTAGTGTGAATACTACGTTTATTGAAATAGTGAGCCAAATGGCAATGCACTAATAGTATACAAAATTGGAAATGTATGCTTTGTTTAGTCAAATGTTGTGTTACTGTAACAAATTAATGATTTAATGGTCAAGCTTGAGAAGAGTTTTAACTCGACCAAATTCGGGTGTGAGAGCTGATTGTTTATAAAGTTAATAACTGTTGTAAACATAATTAGTGTTAAGCTTAAAGAAATGGGACTATTGGCAAGTGCGGGATGCACCAATGAAAAAGGATTGTTTTTTTCGGTCCAAAGTTTGCGCACTTTAAACTGAGGATTACGTATTTCTATCGAAAAAGTGTTGATTAGTGCAGCATTCGTTGTGCCAAATATGGTTGGTGAGGCGAAGGGATAAGTTTTTCTGGACTTAAGTCTATCCAAATTGACTCAGAGTAATGGGGGAGGTCAAGTAAAGGGAGATACCAGTATGAAGGTGGCAGGATCGCTTTGATAATGAGGATAACTGAAGAGAGGCCACAGTATAATTAATTAAAGATGCAAGCATATGGTTGGGCACACTTATGGTGAAATGTTCTACTATCTGACACAGGTCCTGATCGGATACGTTTGCTATGGTCATTAAATACATAGATTTAAGAAACTAGAAAGAGAAGGCGTATGTGCTGCCTGTGCTGTGGAAATAGATGAATACTTGTTTTAAATGTTCGAGAAACAAAGAGTAAAATAATATATTTAAAGAAAAAGAATTTGAAAAAAATTATGTTGGAGGGTGGAAATAATGGGCATAATATGTAAGTATAAAATCATAATATGACAAGGTCTAGTCAAAACTACAGAAATCAGTGTAGGGCATACTAGTTAAGATAATGACTACCCAAGAAGTGATACTTTGACGTAGCCTGGGAAAAAGATCCCACAGATTAAAATGAATAGCAATTAAGTAGTTTATCGTAAGAATATTTACTACGTAGGCCTTTACATCACGGCGATTTCAAGACATTGCCTGCGAAATGATCCCTAATTAGCTTAGTTCATAAAATATCCACCAATGTGAAAGGCTTTATTCTTAATTTCGAACCCGTTTGTAAATTCGATTTCCTTAGTTGATTTTTGGAATAATTTTGGTAACGAATGGTGAAGATAATTTAAAAACTTGATTAAACACGCCGTGTAAGCGATTACAGGCAGTTTGCCAAACCAGATTCGATAGTTAATTATGAATTATCGCTTGAATAATACGTAGCGCGGATTATTTGACCAATATTTGCGTTAAATGCTGCTTATAAACCATTAAACTCATTAAACAAATTTCAATAGTGCAACCACCCCAAGGGTGGGATTAATAATAGCGATATCGGTTTCTCTGTTATTAAACTATGGGTTCGTCATAACAATGTTGTGATTGTGTTCAAACCAAAATGTTTTGCTTGTCGGAACTATTTAGCGTTAAACTAAACGAAGGGGAAACAGAAGCATGCATGCACTTGTTTGGTAGATCTACGATATGATTATGCATAGTTTTGGTAGCGTAATTTGTGTTGTTGGATGAATAGCTGCGTTGAAGAACTGGTGGTAGGAAAACGTTACGATGTTACCTTATAACGTTTTTTATATATGTTTTATATGTTAGTTTTTATATATGTTTATATGTTATATATGTTTTTTATATGTTTTTTTTTTATAGTACACCTCTAACACCAATTTTGTCGCGTGGATTCTGACTGTGTTAAGCATGTAGAATGTATTTGTAGTTGTATTTTAATGTAATTGCATTAAATTGTTTGGAATTTTGACGAATAAAAACAAAGTATATGCTTATGCTTAGTAAATTTAAGTATTCGTTACCCAATGAAAAACCAATAAGCAAATACTTATTCTTCTAGCATATCGTTAGGAGGGTAATATATGGTGGAAATTTCAACTATTTGCTTAAGGCAATGAAGTATTTCCATTGTTTCAAATGAATAAAATGAATAAAGTTTAGCAAATGCTAAAATTCAACAACAACTTATAATTTGTTAAGGTTGCTTCAGCCCTTACTTGTAAATGCATCTCTTTCAATTACGAAAGATTATAAAAATCGTAGAAAATATTTAGTTATCTGCCAGGAAAAAATTAATTAATTCAATCATTTTGATGAAGATAATTTTCAGTAGTTCAAGTGATTATCTTTGATTGAATTCGTTGGTTCTACTTAGAAGAACCGTTTGTACTGTTTGTTCAAACATATTTAAACTTTTAAAAGGTTTCTAAAAAAGGTAATATTTTGCAACGAAATCTTTCCTCTTCCTTCAGAAATTAAGACAAAACTTTAAGAAATTAGACTGAGTGACAACATATTGTTTTAAAAAGCGTTTGTGAAATTTGAAATTAGTGCGCAACCAATTTTGAAACAATATAGGCTACTACTGGCTATTTCAATCATTGTAGTATGAGTAAAACTTCCTGAACAGAAGTAATTTTTAAAACTACTTTTTCAATAAAGAAACGTGTAAAATTTACGAATAGTATCCTGTAGGCAGTATATTTTGAGTTAACCATCAAAAGAACATTATTTCTTGGTTGTATTATACAATACACAAGTTTAGTCTGATAAGTTATTGAAGCACACAAATTTTATTTAAAATTTGTATAGTAAAAAAACTATAAACAAACCAATTTCTAAGATTTTAGCAAACATAAAATTGTGATCATTAATAATTTTAGAATGACGACTGGTCTTTTTAAGTTTCTTCTGGTCTCGTATTTATTTAAGCTAAACAAGTTTTTACTGTCAAAAAAAATAAATTATTTAATTCCTTGTATATTTTGTACAAGTTTTTACAAAAACATCTTTGCTTTCGTTCAAGCTGACTAGAATGGTGCTGTGGTTAAAGGCGCTTGTCAAGTCTGCTACATTTGGAGCCTCGAACATAGTTGATTAGGTTCCTGCCTAGTACTCATGTTCGGATTACTTGTGCTATACGCAGCCCCCTCGTTTTCTTTGACGTACAGAAACGACTTTAAGCAATAGAAAAACATTTTGGTACACCTGTTCAACTTTATATTACAGTACAAACATTCTTCTTCAATTTCACTTGTATTGCGGTCTGAAATTGCAGAAATAAATTCGCAATAAACCCTGTCTGTTTAAGTACGAAAATACCGGAAAGTATTCAAGTATTTCACACTATTGCGAAACCCGAACGGAAAACCCTCATATCCGTGTAGACCTGAAACCACATGCGCTAAAGGTTTACACCACCTGACCTTGAATAGATTTTCACCTAACAAGAAATGTTTTACAATATTGCGTAACAGTCGATGACATTGCGAATTCAATGCCTAATGTGTTACAATTGGTGTCTTTATGACCTTTCTAAAATGACCTTGCGAAGTCCCGTATGAACGCATTAAAGGTACTTGAATGATGGTAAACAATTTTAATTTAACAACTTAATTAAAGCTTGAAAAATGTGCGTTATGTTTTGCATTCGTTTTAAAATCAGTAATAGCATAATATTTAGGGTCCATTTGTGCTATCCATGAAGACTAGCTTATACATTTATTAAATAACCGTCTGTTGTACTCGTATTCGGAATCACCTTTTGCAAACTCATAAGTAGGCTAGGTGATGTGTCAGTACATTTAGTTTGCCTCCAAAATTCGTCACTGATCGTAGCTTACCAATTTCCAACACGAATTTTGTTTTGTTTCGTAAACGCTACAAAAGGGAAAATATAATATTTTTTGCTAAAAATATTTAAATTTAGGTATATGCTTTAGAGTGTTTCCGTTTGATGCGCTACTGAGGATGACGATTTTGTAGGCAAAAATTGTTTGAATATATTGATTTTTTTTAAATATAAATTGTTCATTACGATAAATCCACACTAAAAAATAAATGTCAAATCCATTCTATGTTGAAGAAATTCGGTGATCGCTGTTTTCTTGCTATATACATTTCTTTACATAACATTGATCATTGATGTCACAAAATTAACAGTGTTAGAAATTAATGAGATTTTTTGGGAAAAAATATACTCAAAACCTTGCAAATCGTATTTTCAGTTCGAACAAAAGTTTTAAAACCTTGCCTTTTAAAACTATTTCATGTTTTTTAGAGATCTCATCATTGACAATTTGAAATTACCACTTTGTAATTTGTGTAAAATAAATGAATTAATAAACTCTACCAAAGAAATTAGCAGTTTCTCTGTCCTCTGTAGATTTAAAAAAATAATATCTATAATACACTATAATACCAACCTACAAAGTTACAATTTGCCAGGAAGGTAATCCTTAACTCAAAATAGTGGCTAGTTTATATCTCTTTTAATTCATTCAAGAGTTTGTTTAATTAATAATTTATTTAAGCGTTATTTTATCTTTTAAATAATAGGGGGGTGAAATTGCTAAAATTTCAAAATCACAACACAGAATCAGCTGCCAACAATAAACCCTGATTCAAACATAAAAGCTGATTACGTATGAATGTTTGAAGTTGACAGTCTAAATCACTGTATTATGTTAGGATGGAGGTACAACCATTTCTGAATTGTAGTAGGAACAGAGGAACTGTTAATTATTACATAGTAGACGTAGGGATATTAATGCACAATTATAGCAGCTGATTAGCTTACAAAACTTAGACTAGTTTATGCTTTAATGCTATGTTTACACCTTCGCTCAAAACCTTATAATAAATAATGTAGACAGATGTGAAAGGAATGCAAATTATCTTGTTCTAAGCATTGACCATTATTTTGTCCCAACAGAGAAGACTTTAGATATTTGTTACCTAACCCTTTTGACAGTACCGTTACTCCCGAGATGGATGTTACATATTTGTTTTGAATTTAAATGCAATAAAAACAATCAAGAAACGAGTTAAAATTCCGTTCCAGACTCACTAGTTTTACTTTCAATGCTGTGATGTGTGCTTGGAATACTGTAGCAAAGCAGGTGTGGCGTGGTAAAGTATTATACGCTGATTGTTAGTCCGGCCGAGTAGACGTTGCCTTCTGAATTACTCTCTTTTGTCTGCCGTCTCATTCTACACTAAATAATGAGGGTTGATATTTGTAAGGCATATGTTTTTTGTTTGAATACACAAATAGGACTTTAGAGTGTTTAACTAATGGTGCCAACGTTCTGGTGCTTTAAATGTGTACGATTTCTTTAAATTTAGGTTATCCGAACATTGGCATATTCGTGTTCGTCGTAGGTAAACGCTCGAATACGCACGAGCAATCCCGACACTAATAATGTGGAAGATCTATGTGAATTATTACTGCGTATACGAACTACGAACGTAAAGATTCTATGTCCAATTCTTTTACATCTTCTTGGAATTTCATTACACTTTGCGTAAGCATTGCAAGCAAAATGAATGTACAGGAGTTAACTATCTTTAATATTTGAAACAAATCAATCATGGATATTTAGCCCATGATAGTTACTGCAGTTGTATTCAAACATGGTAAGTCAAAGGAATTGGTAAAAATAAACAGCTGAGTAAATTAAAATCTAATTTTGTCAGACCTACTTATTTATAAACATCACCAACATTAATTTTGATTTACCAACTTTAAGTCATATTTATGTTTAATAAAACCAAAGTAAAGATTGTTAGATTAAGGTAGCTGTATGTCGTACCACCCTAACTTGAGTCCAAACTGACCTGCAGGGTTTGTAGCCTCCCGTCCGCAACCGACCCTTTTACAATCCTATTAGCGACGCTTGATCGCCCTAGTTCAATATAAAAATAAAACTAACTGTAATGTGATATACCGATACACGAGTTCATATTAAGAACAAACATTTTTTTTGTCAATCGGACATCTTTTACGGTTTTAATAAATTTATAAACTATAAAATGATAATAAACTATAAACTAAATTTTTATAGCTTAGGTATTTAACTGCTGGATAGTTACAATTAATAATAAATAACAATTCGGATATTGCAATGAATATAGAAGACCTGAAACTTTGCACAAATTCCTCTTAAGTTATATAAAGTAAAAAATAAACAAATTCTTTTCGAAACGGTAAATTTTAAAGAAAAAACAATTTTGGACCATGGAACTCTAATAATGCAATAGTTTTTTTTTTTTTAATTCCGTGTGAGTGCTTCTCAACTTTGGTCCAAAAGTGTTGCAGTACGACATTTTTAAAGTTTTGGATGTAATAAATTCTAGCATGATTTATAACTTTGACAAATTTCAGCTTGTCCTTTCCTGAGACAATTGACAGTGTGAAGGACGTATGATAAAAAAAAAGCTAGCGTATATAAGAATTATATTTTCCTTTTAAGTTATGGAACCGTAAAACATATACGAAAACAGGTCTAAATAATGATGCATTTTAGTTTAATTTTTAAAACTGTTTAACTAACTCGTATGTGTATTATATCGAACCGAGCGGAGCTAAAACTACAACATGATTTCAATTAACAGCTGTTTGTATAAATAACTCTGACAGGTCTACTTACACGACGCAAACTATTCAACTAATTTCCTCCATTAATAAGGAAAACACTTTAAGCCTAGTGACCGTGAACAGTCGGTAGTGTAATATAGTATATAAGGTTTTTATAATTACAGTACAAAGCATGACGTAGGGTCATGGTTGCCAACCTTCATGCAACTCTACTGTTACCAACTGTTAAACACTTGTATTACCTGAAGCCTCGTCGTGCCTATTGCATATTCAATAAACACGACTGACTGAACAGAATCGATTATTATATGACGGCGAAGAATATGGGATAGTCGATTTATTTTATTACTCCTGTACGTTTAAACACGTTTCGGAAAGGTTTGGTATTTATCAGGTGAAATGCACGTAGATAGCGACACCCACTAAATAGTTACAATTTAAATACAATGGTTATTTGTACAAGTGAAAGTTGAAATAGAATAAATAAACTCACGAAGGAAGTACATGTTTAAATGTAGACTAAAATAACAAATACAATTAAATAATTACTTATTTTGTAGTATTTGTTTACTTTCTACAGCGGTGAACGCAGTAGACTGGTAAAATGATCTGCAAAAACAAACAAAGATGATTCGGCGTGCACTACACCCGATTCGGCGTTCACCGTGCAGTACAGAACGCCCATAAGCCATGTAATCCTTACGACCGACAGTCTCAGCTGTTCCAGCCAACAAAAACGAAAACATCAACTCCCATGCTAAGCTCGGTCAGTTAACGCAACCCGCGTGACAATAAACGTGATGTTCACTGTAATGGTAGTAGCATGTCTATTCTCCCGTAAGACCTGTACTGTACGGTGAAGGTGGAATCGAGTGTAGTTGTAGAATTCTGCAAATGTAACTAACCACTCTTACTTGCACATTATCTACTGCGATGTTTTAAGTGTGTGCGATGCCAAGCGGAAACATTTCCATTCAACTGTCTACAAAATTTGCAAGAAGTTGATCTTTAATATTCAAACTATAGTTTGTAGATACACAAAATGGTAAATAATAATATTTTTTTAAAAGATATTTATTTATAAAAAACGACGAAAAATTTTTGTTTAGTTAAAATGAATGGTTAATTCTTTTTCTACTCATATACTGGTGAAAATAAAAAATATGACAGTCAAATAAAACCGTAAGTGCTATTCTAAAGCGATACTCTAGGTGCGCTCGAGCGTCTTTCTAATGCAATAGCATAAGGTTGATTCTACTCTCTAAGTTTTGTGTTATTAAAATAGTTTATTGACCTTGACTAGTTTATTGACCTTGACTTGTGAGAAAATAAAACCTGAACACGAAATCTCACAACAAATACGTTTACTAACTTCAAACGCGTTTCAACGGCCATGTCGCCATCCTCAGTGATGCACGGGCTACAGCAATCAAACCATAACTAGTTTGAAGTTAGTAAAAGCATTTGTTGTGGATTTTATGTTCAGGTTTTATTTTATCTAAGTTTGGCGTTATTCTGATTATTAAGTAAAGTCTGTTTGCATCAAACTTTATCGTTTTCTTAGCCGTTTAATTCCAATACAAAATAAAAAATTTCCTTTTTTTTATAACTTCACAAAATGTAATATTAATTTCTTGAATTACCCCTGCAGCTTAAGAGACGATACGTAAATCTTTTCCCAAAGTAGTGCAAATATTTCAAACACATTTTTGCCAACACCCTGTGTATGTTTTAATTCAACAAGACGTAGACACGTTATTCATCGTGTAACGGTCCCTGTTAACTTTGACTATGAACATAACGGTTTCAGCAAGTGTTTTCAACTAGTGATTTTTGTCAGTTACAAAGAATATATTCACAGCTATAAAACCTTACAGCGTACATAAATAGCGATCTTCTTATAACAGAATACTTCAGAAACTCGTAAAAACGTCTCATTTTTCGATTTTATGACATAATAACCGAAAAAGGTTAAACAATAGTATATTTTTATAGGTTACGTTTTTTTAACAAAAGGTTATTTACGAAAATAAATCACCTCTTCCTATCTGTATTGGAAATGGAAGCCCCCCCCCCACACTACACCTCGCCGAAGACCTGTCGCATTCACGTGTAGCAATTTATTTACAAATTGTATTACAAACAGTTTAGAATTGTTTTACAAATTTGTGTTTCTTTTCTCTTGTCAACGCAAGCAGAAAGATTGGACTTGGTGACAATGAATTGAAAATTGTTTTTGTGTTATATAGATTTTTGTATTATTTATATCTTTATAGTTTATGAAGATATAATACTAGTAATTTACATTTAAATTATTAAACGTGAAAACAACACAAATGGCATACATATTTTATTATATTTTTGGAGTTCTTTTTAAACCCTATTTTAAACAATTTGTAGCATTAAACAAGCCACAACTCAAATATTTCAATTCTAAATTTAAAAGAGTTAAATAATTACTGTAATTTACAAAAGAACAACATTTTTTATATTTTGAATAACTACTAATAATTAGTTAAAACATATCTTTATAACATATATTATAACATAGGCCTACTGATAATTATTTACCGTATAATGTATACTGCAATATGCAAACAGACAACCTATGACACTGATTTGCATACGGGCATACAGTGAACCGGTCGGCCTTGGATGGAACTTTTAACATTGAATAATTGCTGTAATTTCTTATACTTTTATCAGGATTAACGCATATAAGGCTATAGAGACACGTTTTGCAAATAATCTGCATGACGAACATAATATTAAAAGTCCAAGGTACACGGAAGTATGGAAATCGTCACATTCACCCGCTATATATGGAATGAATGACGTCATATTTGTTTTCGTTATACAATATAAATCAGATCCTGATTAATTTTAGTAATACAATTCAAGGTTGTTTGTTGTTATTTTTATTCACTAAATATTAGCACTCTACGCTTGCGTCTTATTATTTTAACAAAGTCGTTACACCTAATTGTGAAAAATTTATGTTCTTATAACGGCTCAGTGAAATTTGTTTTTATTTATTTGTCTGCTATTTGGCTCATGTATTGGTTGATTAATTTCAAACTTCAACAAAATAAAAGATAGAAGAAAACTTTTGGATCATGTTTTAAGTACGTTATTCGCTATTTCGATCTCTATTTGATTACTCGAATAAACATACTTCATCAAAATATTAATAAAATTGTTAAACCGATTTTGCAATTTGGCCATTCTATATTATTTTCATGGAAATTGTCTTTGGTAAACGAATCATCCAAACTGGTATATTTATAAGTTAATAACAAGCAGTTTTGCAATTTGGCCATTCTATATTATTTCCATGGAAATTGTCTTTGGTAAACGAATCATCCAAACTGGTATATTTATAAGTTAATAACAAGCAGTCTTCGTAATTACCAATCGTCACATGGTACTCTGCAAGTGTCGTAGTTGCTTTAGCTCAGTAATAGTTGCTATAAAAGCCCGATTTATCAAATTGTTTAAATTGCTCAACTTTACGTCATAACAGATCAAGATGCTAGCAACCTTTAAAACAAGAGCAACCTGGACAAGTCATTAAATTTTCTTGAGGTCAGGGAACATTTTATGTCAGAAAACATAATGAAGAAAAAATAGTCAAGGATATTTCTTACTTAAAATAACCAAGAGCAACGCTGGATTTGAATCTCGTACGCTATCCTATGACGTCAGCTCTATTTCCAAATGTAATAATTTCTGTATTTATAAAGTATTTACGGCCAATAAATGCCAAATTGTATTTTCTTTCTTTTCTTATACGTTTTCAAAACGGCGGAAACACAAACTTTATTTCAAGCTAAGAAGCTCATTTTCATGGTTAATCAGAAGAATACAAGGTCAGTTCAGGAAAAATCTAGCAACAGTAGCAGTTTTTACCGGCAATTAAAACGGTTGGCTTTGTGAACAGGTCAGCAAGACACGTCGTCGTTTTTGATTGCGAGATGTTTAACACAGACCAGACGGAGAAGGCTTTTTGGAATCCAGCAACCAGGGGACGAAGAAGACACGAATTTGGTTGAGAAACACCTCACGGGATTTCTATCCAGTTAATGGCGGTAACAAAAGGGAGAACAACAAACCTAAGGTTGACGTGCAAAGAGTTTCCTTCAGTGGAGGAATTTTAATCTAAACAGAAATGGCAAATAAAAACCCTTTAAAGAAAACTCCAATAATATCATTAATGTATGAAAAATGCTATGTGTGGACTGGTCTAGTCAATTGAACCTGACGCGACGCGACGTGTAACACGAAGGCTGTATTAGGTAATTACCTTTCAAATACCTTGTTAGTGAGTTTATTGAGAGACTATTCACGACTTGCAACATCTTCTGCCTACACGTAGAAAGACAGCAAAAACTCCCTTCAGACAGCCTCACCTGCAATGAAAGGAATGTTAACGAAGTAGCACGCGACATCTTAAATACACTTGAAATAAAGTGCCAAACCATAATTACTATCAACATTTAATACTTGGGTAAAATTCCTTCGACTGTAACGTTTGTTAACAGAAGTAATTTACTTTGGATGCCATTATTTTCATGTTATAAACCTGTTTCCTGGGTATACACAGAATTGCATATTTAATTCTCAATTATGTCAGCTAACGTCATGTCTATATCTGTATATTAATTAATTACTAAATATGCTCTTAATATCCTAAGCCACGCAGAATACCTGAGGGTTAGCTTGCCTAACTTGGAAGCGCAAGTTCCTTGTTTCGAATAAGGGATAAGACCAAGAATGTAAAACTAAAATTTGCTAAAAATCGGCATAATTCATCAAAGGAAACTAAACCAATAATAGTCAGCCTTCATGGATTTAAAGTGTTCAAAATAGTCAAACGTACACTTAAGTTACTAAGAATATTTGTACGCATTTTATTTCTTCTCTCAAAAGAACGTCAGCAAACATGTTCACACATTTGAGTTTTAAACGATAAAATATATTTTGTTTTAGTAATGCCAATTAAATACTACTCATGAACAGCTTTTCTTGTTACAGCTGTTTTCAAACGAGATTAGCTGGTCTTGTAAATCAGATGGTATCTCACTTAGACCATTAGTTATTTCCTGTTCTTCTTTTTCTCAAATGTCGAGTTCCCAAGGTTCTAAATATGTTAAACTATTCTTCATCGATGGAAATTTCAAGTCTAATTCAAATTAAATTATATCAAGGTTTAGATGGTTCAATTAAAATAGCAACAGTGCTGATCAAAATGGCGAAAATGAAGTAAATAGGAGAGTATGACATTTGAGAGAAGAATTTAAAGTTATTGTTTCGAAATAAAAATTCTAGCGGGGTTTGAAGTTCGATATTTAGAAGACAAAGCAATTGGAGTATGAATGTCTTGTTTAAAGGAATTGAGTTCAGAAAATGTCAGAAAATTTAATTTTTAAGTCAAAGGTGGTATAGGAAATAAAAACTCAAATTGAGGGCTCCTGAACAACTCGAACGTCTATATGTTCAGATAGGTCGATTCGCCTTCAACAATTAAATAAAGGCTACACAAATTTGACGAGAATAAGCTTATATTCAGTTTCTTTAATTTGTAACGCTTCAACGTACTTGAAATATGCTACACGTTCAAATCGTATTACAATATTTTCCATTGCATCTACAAAACACGATAGCACAAAAGTGTAGGACTAAAAACAATCTACTTGATCAACAAATACGGTACATATATGTACATCTCGTCCCATATTACCTCGCCTATAACGATGTTTTATAATATTTGCACAGATCCAGTTTATTTTGGCAACAACTCAGTCTCACAAAGCATATGTCCGTACGTACACATGTGTCTCGACGAAATCCTCCTTAATACGTCCCCAGGGCACAGTATTCCCTGCTGGATTACAGGACTGTATCCGTTGTCAAATAATAATAATTGACCCTCGTCCTCCCTCGCCCTACCTCTTTAGGATTTAACGTCTTCCATCTTTCTGATATACAAACACTCGAGTAAGATACACTCTTCAGAAATAGCTAATATTGAATCTTGCAGGAATGCCTACGTCACCAGGTCACGTGATTTTCTTCCAGAGGGAGTTATTTCAATAACACGATCCTAAACGCAATTTAGGTTTCAATAAAATAGGATTTTATAGGTTTGTTTGGACGAATTTAGTGTTATTAAAAGCTTTTTTAAACAATTCTTTAACATAACTTTCATTTGCATTACCACCTTATTGTTC
The DNA here is from genome assembly GCA_018207615.1 of Philaenus spumarius. NCBI lineage: Eukaryota > Metazoa > Arthropoda > Insecta > Hemiptera > Aphrophoridae > Philaenus > Philaenus spumarius. The sequence goes on along the minus strand of JAGFPH010000011.1, from coordinate 1,057,256 downwards.
TAAGAGTGGTGATTTTAAAATGTTCTTTCTTGAGTCAGGGTTAGCCAATTAAAAAAGTGCTGAATTTATTTCAACATGGTTTGTATACCTGAAATTACCTGTACACTGCAGAAACTGTGTCAAGAAAGAAGCTGACAGAAATAGATAAGAAGGAAACAAAATTGCTGAGGCAAACGGTATGGCTAACATAAACTTTGAAAGAAGTCGCTTAGCATTTAAAACAAAAATGTATACTACTGATTTCAGAAAATATGAGTAAAAAAAGTATACTGCTCTACTTACTGTTACTTCAAGATGATGCTAAGTAAGAGATTGGCAGAGAACAGCATTTTTATCAGAAAACCAAAGAGTTATCCGTTCTGAAGATGTTTGCAATAAATCAACCCAAAATCTAAGAAGGTATTTTCGATGTAGAAAGAATAAAAAGATCCAGATGTTACTGGTGCAAAATATGTGACATAGGATGAGTAATGTAATTATTTAGAAATGTTTGAATTTGTGTGCTTTGAATGTAACTTTTGATCTACAAACAACAATAAGTCCAGTGTTTCTATAACCCAATTTGACTACAGTCGATTGACCGTTTTATTGTGTAGAATACTGTAAAGATAAGAATAATTTACATTGTTTTGTTCTCGCTCATCGATACCACAACAATAACGTTAAAATCGATAGTTGACATTTCAACTCTAAACTATGCACTGCTAACTAATTACGTAGGATCGGTGTGCAAATGAAAATATTCGCTTTGTTTGTTTGGAAAGCAGTTCAAACATTCCAAATGCAGTTCGATAAGTAGGAATAATTGTTGAATGCAAATGTTCCAATTGCACCTAGTTTTTGTTATTCTAGAATTGAACAAAAACAATTGGAAATAAATCGTCAAGTATTTGAACTGGAGATTGTATTAGTTCAATATGAAAGTCGTTTTAACTTAAACGAAAATGTGTTGAATTTATTGACATTGAAATGTTACCCTGGAAACAAATGATTAATCTGTGTTTACTTCAGCGTTCCGTACGTTAAAAGGAAAAATTATCCTTTGTAGGATCACTCCTCCATCTGTATGTCAAAGTTGATTCTATCTAAAACAGATAAAAGTATCGCAATTAAATTCGACTTATAAAGTGAACTAGTCCTTGTGTTTTCCTATAATTATAACTAAAACAATATTTTATTACAAATGTTGAGGGGGCGGAGGACAAAGTTTGGTCACCAAAAAGTTCATATTTCATGACGCTCATGTAAGGTGTCCTATAGACGAGGTTTACTTTTTTGTTTCTTTCAGCTAATGTCAGGAAAATATTTACTAAACCTTTATCTTTTTTCCAGGTATGTTTGCTGTGATGTAATCTATTGGGCTCCAATTGTAAGTACATTGTAATTCGTTTTTATTTATGAGCAATTATAATAGGTGAAATATAAGAATACATTGTTTATCGAACTTGTTTTTGATTTCTGCTCCAATATTTTTTCAACATTTGTCCTCTTGTTCTATCTTTATCTGCATATAACTCTTTCGATTTTTAAGGTAGTTTATCGTCAAATCCTTTCCTGAACTAGTTCTCTTCCATTACTCCATTTCGTCTGTACGCAGGAAATTGTATATTTTTGTGTTCTTACTCTCAAAGGATTTTCTTCTGGTTTGTCCCTCTTTAAGTAACAGAAATGTAACAGAATTTAAATGTCTTCTTTCTGACATCTTTGTCGTATAATCCGGTTTTATTATTTCATATTTATGTTTTCTATATTGATATTTCATATAGTCAAATATTTAATGGAAAAACTGTTGAATTTCAAAACAACAGTACTAGAACAGGTAATAGGCTCGAATCCGTCTGTTGCTGTTGGCTTTTTCATAGGTTATTCAACTCCGTGCCCTTTATTTAGTCTTATGGGCACAAATCGAGGTTTTGGTGCGATAATTAGCTGTTTATTCTAACAACTTTAAAAATTTAAGCTATTTCTCAGTAGCAATTCCATTAAAGGCTGATTTCATGATTTGTAAATAATATCTGTAATTCTTTGGTTAGGGTTTTGTTAAGAAGTGGCCATCGTCATGCTGATTTTTTAACCTTTATTATAACTACTATTACGTAGTAAATGTAATAATTGTATGTCGAAATTTAATATTATTTAACAAATTAGCTTTGAGGTTATGTCTATGATTCTCATAGTCATAGTAAATACAGTTTGTGGTTATGTCTATACCAATGTTCTAAACAAATCCTACTGAGTAATTGAGAGCGTAGGCCTGATGTAGTACAGTCTATACGGAAAATAAACTAGACAAATACGTATTGTGTTAGTTTTTAACATTTTTAGTGAACATTTTAATTTACAATCTATGGAACATTTTTAAAAATTTTTGTTCAAACATTCTGTGTGCCTGGTGATGGCGTTTTCTTTCTTTCAGTTTGTATTTATTTCTTAAGTTTTCGTGACATCTCAGCTTAATCTTTACTTACCTGTTTTTTTAGGTTAGACGTCTAATATAGGCCTAATCCTCTAGGTTTATGTTTTCTATTTAGTTTATATTAGGCCTATATGTGTTGGCTTTAGTTTTTCACTTGGTAACAACAGTTGATTTTTATACTCTCGTAAAGTCCTGTAGGGCCCAATATGTTCTTTATGTACAAATGATGGCAATCGTTCGAAATTTTTAAAAAAAAATTTATGATTAGTGTGAGCTTTCACATTGTACCCAAAATTTGAAGTTTTAACTTGGGCGGGATAGGGACGACCGTGTCCTTTTTAAGTATTATGGTGAAGAATAAACATACCACTGAAACTTTTTTCAATCAATTAAAACACTAGAATATTTGTAATTTGCTATAATATTGTTAAGCTCATAATATCATGAGGAGCAGTTTTCGACAATTTTATTTATTTTCAGTGAGCTAACCAAATGGCCTATAACCAAACTAAAAACTATTTTTACATAAATTACAACAAACACGGTGGTAAAAGCTAATGCACAATTAAATCGAGACTTTAAAAACCATGCAAGTTTGTTTCTCATTTATTATGTAGTGCTTTTAGATTAATTATATGCATGAAAGCTCTTTATTAAATGAAAGTTTAACGTACGTCTGGAAGGGGGGAGTTGGCGACATGTGTCACATTTTGTTTCCACAACAGCTGCTGTTCCTAGAAAAAATATAGTGCATTCAGGCTGCACTGTGTTCTGCGGAATTTGTAATGTACGCGCAAATTTGTTCCGGTTAGCGTATGTACTCGAGCGATTTTAATGAAACAGATGGTCTCGATTGATGAATATTTTGAGGTTATATTACAGAAACGTTAGGGTAATCTTAAATCTGGTTTAAGGCTTTCTCGCTACTCCTCTTATTGAAGAATTGATATTCCATGTAAACAAATAGACAGTAAATACAAGGTGTTAAAAAATGTTCCTAAACTTATTCATAACATCAAAAACATAAAAAGTGTGCCCAAACGTACTTTCAAAACTGTTTCATCTCGCCGCCATTTTAAGTTAAAAAACAAGAACAATATTCATATGTTTTTAGCATTAAATGATATGGAGTTGAAATTGTTACGTGTTACTTCGTGTGATTAAGACTCAATTTCAGAAACATAATCAACCGATTTACTTTACTTATTTGAAAAATTCTGTTATTAAGTTTTTTAAAGTTAAAAATAACAAAAGCTGTTAATTCTACAAAGTTTTTAGAATGTAAAAAATATTTTTCTTTTTTAACGACAAACAAAATGCTTTGTTAAATATTTCTGCAGAATAAAGAATTACTCATTTTCGGTATCAAATTAAATATGTAAAAAAAGATTGGTTTCAATCTATTCTCGGATGTTGTAGATTGTAGATAACTACCGAGAAGTAATGATCAACTTATTTTCAGTTTGTTGGTCACTAATTGATTATAATTAAATACTTTACCCCTCTTAAGCGCGTCACTTGACCTCTTTCGTTTTATTTAACGCGTTTCGGGACGAGTATACAATCATCGTTTATTTTAAGGTCGTCAAAGCATTGAGATAAAAGCCTTAAAGAGACATAACCACAACAAAACACATTTTAAAAACATAGTCAGATTATAGATGTTTTCCTTGTGCGAGCTGTAACCTCAAAAAGAGGGATGGTTTCTGATGGTGGGATTAACGTATCGAAATGAGTAAAAAAGAAGAAGAAATGAGGGCACGTAATGGTTAAGAAACGTAAAGTGCTGTATTATATAAAAACTAAGGTTTCCAATTTTTTTGTCGCTAATTGAAAGATAACATTAAATAATAGGTTTTCACCAACTTAAATTTTATTTGACATATGCTACATCGCTTTTCATAATGACACGAAATTAGACAAGCCACTATCAAGCTGACAATGTTCTACAACTTATGAGTAGGTAAAACTAAACCCTTATTGCAAGACAGAAACATTAATTGCAATGCGGTAAAGTAAATATTAAAACTATCAGATTATACAAACAATAAACACGCAAGTAAAGCTAAAAGTTTGCAGTTAAGTGATGGCTGGCATCGTTACGCTATGTTGAAGAAAGGAGAACAAAAAATGACAATCAAAATTGTTTCTGTAAAAGGAAAATGTTAACAATACTAGTAGAAGAATCTTCCCGAACTGTGGTTTTTTTTCTAGTTTTCAATTTAGTACAATTAAGTACAAAAACGATAAAACTTTCAAGAATTTAAAAGATATTCAAAAATTAAACCATATACGCAGATTTGATACATACTAACAAAATTGCTAGACACACCTATTACATGTGAATTTTTGGCTAACGTAAATTGTATTTATTTTACTAGTTAAAGTCACGCCTAAAAACATGGTACAACGTCAACCCAGTTAACAAGCAGTTATTATCCTGTTTGTAGAGTAGGGTCTTCTTTTGCTTCTCACTACTTTTTAAATTAAAATGATTTGCATAGATTCAAGTCCAAAATGTACCTAAAATTAGAACAAATTTTCACTGAGATTTTCCATAGTCTCCAGACAACCAGAACGGTCGGCGCCGGGTATTTTTAGGATACGGAACAATTCATTTGGAGTACTGAGGCGTTTGAGAAAAATTTGCGAAGAATTGATCCTTGGTGAAGGCAATATTTTATAACACAAAATACTTATGAAATTTAGGGTTACTTTCCTTTAACGATTTGGTACAGTTATAAAAATACCTAAAATAATCGAGTTTTGAAGTTTTAATTTCGACCCACAGGTCGTTAAGGGAGTACTTGTCAATTAGGGAAAGTGTTGATATTTCTGGAAAATGTCTTGTTGGTCCTTCAGGAGGGGGGAGGGATAGCAGCTACCACGCTCTGTTTATTACTAAACGAAATTTTTAAATAAAAAAATAGGTTTTAGTTTTGTAATATGATTTGACAACAAAGTAATGAAAATTCCCTAATTTGAAATTAACTTTGACTGACCATTCTTTAACGAATATCTTCTACGGGGGAAGAACGAATTTCACTTTAACAACAACAAATTGACACGGTTTAGCTTTTTGAATAGGAGAGCTAACGGTTACGTGTCACAAGACATGATTTGATTTACACTTTTAAATAACAAATTTCCCTCGCCACACACCTTCCTTTGTGATTAAACCTCGAGGATGTAAGTGATAAACCAGTGATTGCCCACTTACTCTATTACACACTGATCATACAGTCGCGTTCTACCGATCTAATCCTAATACAAGTTCCCCTTTTGTCACTGAGGCGTAGCGAGCGGCTATAAAACTTTCCATCAGCCTATATGCATAAAAAACGTTTCTGTATTCCCTCAACTTTTATAGCTAACCGATTTAAAATCCCTTCGTGTAAGCCATTACGCTAATCCTTTCAATTTTAGTTTGTAATTTATTCGAGGTTGAAAATGAAAGTTTTGTGAATGTTGTACGGGATTTGTTGAAAGTTTGGAAATATGGTGATTATCAGCGGTTAATGTTACTAGAGAGATTTTTTCGGCTGGTACCATTTCGGATCCATCTACAACTTTGATCTTATGTATGTATAATAACAAGAGTTTGTATTACTGAACTTACTGTTTTCTTAGTGTTAAATCTCAATTCTTTTTGTTTAGTTTCTAGTCCAATTTTATTAAATTTTCCGTCGTTGTAAAGCGCTTCTTGAGTATAGGTAATCCAAAACAAATTTTCAACGATTGAAAAGCTTACCAACAACACGAAGTTTATACAAATTGGTCCAGATGAACTGTAGAAATGAGCGTTAAAAATACTGTTTTTCTCAGTAAATGATTTCTTCCCACTATGGTTATTGTTATTATTTCATATTGACTATTCAAACGGTTGGAAATACGGAAACCTAGGTGTGCCAATCAAAGTCGAACTTCTTCGGTGTATGTTCTACTTTCCGCTAAAATATACCCGTAGGGCTTAAAATATTAAACTACCTACGAGTATTTAAAGTTTTAATTGGTAGTGTGTAGAAAACAAAAATTAAATTACCACAACTAAGCGCTGCCTATTGAAAACAAATGAATTAAAATAATATTGGTTGGTGCTCAAATTCGAAAACTTCAAACCTCTGTAACTAAGATAACCACGCAGTCAAATGTAATTTCACCATGTTCAGGTTGTGTCATAAAACATTGAACACATTTACAATATATATTTCAAACGAACACGATTAAACTTCAATATTGTATCAAACTCGATACAAAATGTGTTATTAGCTATATCTCGATAGTAAATTATAATATATATTTTTTTTTTAAATTGGTCTTCGAGTCGAACAATCTGACTACCAAGGCAGATATTTAATGAAGTTTTATCAAAACCGGTCAATCATTTGTCTCCTTTGTTTTTTTCTTAAAAAACACACCCTCCCCTACGCAAGGTATAAGAGACTCTACATAAAGGCGAGTGGAACATGACAGAAGGGTAATTGTTTGTAGGTCTCTGAGGGGATGGAGGAGGAGTCCGGTTTGATAGAGTATGTGTGAGCGTCGTCACGTGACTTGAGGGACGCCGGGACGCGACATGGGAGTCAAAACCTCGTTACCTGCACCGGTCGCCCTGCATCCCTTCCCTAATATATTCCCTGAAACCTTTCAATATTTGCCGTTCAATAGAATATGGCCAAGAGCGTCTTTGTATCAAGTGACATTTTTGCAATGCATTGCATTAGAAGCCGACCTTCTTTCTCTATAATATTAGGTAGGAGTATAAATCAAATTGTTAAGTTTCAAAATGACAAGATTTATAATAAAGGTGAAAATAACTATCGTGACTTAGATCTACTTCTAAACAACAACCAAAACTGACCTAAAAATTACAGATTATTTTAAAGTGTGAAATTACCCGTTCTTGAACAAATAAAAACCTGATGTTAAAGTAAAAAGTATATAAACACTTTATTTTAAATTCGTTTGGACCTCTAGGTCGAAGGTTAAACCGCTGAGATTAGCAAAGGCAGTAATTTGTTTAAGTTTCTACTCGGTCAGCTGTGTATTAATTAATTCATTCATTCATTGTAATAGCAAATACAAATTTATAAATATCTACATACCCTCTTGTCTGAAACATTAATTTTTTACTATTCACATTGAATTTTTTGACAACTAATTTTACCTCTTACAACTGAGAAAGCTCTAAAAAATCTTTTCCAAATAAGTTCAGTATTTTTACACAAACATACAAAAAAGTTAACCTATTTAAAATAGTAGAAAAGGTCGGCGGTGCAGGTGAACATAACCCTCAATTCAAAAGGAATGAAACAAAACTTTACTTTTGCTTTAAATATAATGGAACTATACACGTCACTGACCGCGGCAAATCAAATATTAACAATATAAAACAATTGTATATTAACAAACAAAACCAAAAGTTGAATAGGCGAATTTGCATAGCGAACTTTCAGTCGTCTTGCTGAGCTGAGAGATACAACAGTGTTGCTAGATAAATCGGTAAGTAAGAAGTTCTACTAACTTATATAAGATTACGAATTGAAAACATACTGTGGAGAATTTATGTTAGTTTAGTTAGAATTTTTAGAGGGTTGCAATTATGTCATACAGAAAAAGGTGAGAATGACGTAGTTTTCAACAATAGTCGCGTTCCTCCTTTTGTAAGATTTTTTAAAATGTCGTTTTATTGGTTTTACAGTAGTGCTGAACTGTTATTATTCCATGTTAATTAAGATAAATAAACTTTTTCACGTACATTTTGTATCTTTTATGTATTATATTGTGTTTACGATCGTTGTAATTTACCTAATTGGTGTCAATAGTGCAAACGTAGCTAAAATGAATGGACTTTACCTGCATTTTTGGACTTTACCTGCATTTTTGGACTTTACATTATACAATTTTTCTGTCGCGGAAATGGTTTAAAATACTCCTACACAATTACCGAGATCATTAAATAGCTAGGGGAGCCGCTAGTCCATATCTCGCCCAAGTTAAATTAAACATTTTTTGGTACCATTATCTCCTAAACTACTGTACCAATTAAACTGAAATTTTTACCACTTGTTTTCATACCTGCAATTGGTAATATTTATTTTTACTATATATACAAAAGTAACGGTTTTGTTATTTTTGTAGAAAATTTTCAAAAAGACTTTAAAAGAAGTCATAAAACCCATTATAAATCTAAATATTTTATGAGTTGATTAATACAAATTCTTATTATTGCTAAATACACCTACAAGAACAAGTGGAACAAATTTCACTTGAATTGGTTTAGTAGTTTAGAAAAAGATGGTACCGAAAGTTGAAAAATCTAAATTTTCGGAAAACGCACTTAGACCTAAATAACATAACCTAACCTAGATAAAAATGTATATGGACAATTACTAATCTTTTTATTACAACCTTTTATGAGTACCATATCCATAGCCTGGATCATCTGAGTCAGAACAGGAAAGAAAAAAGATCAACAAATAATACAAATGACTAAGTAAAACTGTAAGTTACAAAATGTGACTCTAGTAAAATGAGCTGTTACTCCTTGACACTATTACATTCAAATATTAATAAAACTAACACATGATTTTATCAAAATGTTAAAATCAAAACGTTGATATCAAAATCAAGAAACACAGAAAAATATAAAAATAAAAACAGAAATCTGTAAAAACGTTTTCCTGAAATCTATCACTGGTTATGTTCGTATATTTTCATTGAGATCGTTATAATTTTGATTCATTTAATACTTCTTGCAGAATATTTAAAATAATCTTTGATACATCGACGGAAAGATACAAAGAGAAAAATTTCAAAAGACTTAGGCTTCTCATATTAAGTAACATAGAAGTAAAAATGTATTAAATATTTACTGAGAGTTAAATGACCTACCTTAAAAAAGATAAACCCCATGGGTTACAACAATTGTAGGAACAATTTGCACGCAGTAGTTTTGGGTACCATACAAAATTATCCAATTGCTTTTCATTAGTAATTCGCATAGGAGGGGAAAATCAAATTGGATGTTAAGGTAAACACTAGAAAATATATCATTGCTTTTGCTTAACTAAAAGTAAAAGTGTATCAAGGTCGTCCATTCACGATTTGCAAAATTTCAACGATCAATGATTTTTTTTTCTAATTCGTTTTGCTATGTTCAATTGATATTTGTGAAATACTGTATATTTTTTTTTCTTTTAGTCCAATGCCTTTGTGATCACCAATGACCCCGAAATTGAGTTCGTGTTGCTAAATAATAGACGATCATCACCTACTTCAGTCCTACTCATTTAGAATTTCATTAAAGTCCCATCTATGCTAGTAATATTTTGAACTCGGAACGCAGTTTACCACGTGAAAAAGGAAACACTTAACTTCTGGAATGCAGATCCACCGCAGTTCTCAAGAACGGCTAGCTGACATTTCCGGTGATTTTCGCAGTACGGTCATGCCAGCATAATTATCCTTATTACTTGAAATATTTACATAGGTTTAAAGTTTGTATGTGAAAGGAACCGTAACCAAAATAATTTACTTGTTGTTTAAAATTAACGTTAGGGATTTTTCTTCTTCGGCATGAGTTCTTTTTCTCGGTATCTTTACTTTATGCCAGCCAGTTAGACTGACAACTAGGCTTGAGTCTGCGCAATCGTGTTGCAAACTACAAACTATTTGCATCGCCTAGTTGCAAAAATTAAAATCCTTCAACATAGGTTCCAGCATAGTTGCTTGTGTTCGAACTATGAAAAGTGGTACATCCAACCAGCATCGAAATTATCTTGTACTTAAATTATTTCTTTTTTAAATTACCGTTGGTTGATGTTTTTGAAAAAATTCTTACTGTGAATTCAGTAAATAAAAATGTATCTACAAAATAATACGTATTTTCCTACTGACATTTACTACAAAAATTATGAATTCTGTCGTATCCTACTTTGTATCGTTATTTAAATGAAATGCAGACAGCGTCAATAGCCCGCCAGCCATAGTGGATTTAACGTTTCAGTATTTTGCAGTAATAAACAAGGCAAATTGTTATATTTCAAATATAAAACGTTCTTTATGTACATACAAAAAAAATATATAGCGAACCAGTAAATATATAGAAAGTGTTTTTCCTATAATTTGCCATCATTTATGTGTACATTTTATAATACAAGACTTGAAAGTATGTATCAAATCTCGTTATTAAGTGGAAAACTAAAACAAAAAAATTCACAACAAAATACCAAATATTAACCTACATTTCATAGCCTCTGTTGTGAGTTAACCTAAAAATAAGAAAGATGATATCAATTACCCACTGATACAATACTCCTAATGAGTAGCTAAATAAGTCTGTGTCCTCTACCGTAAAAACATAAAAAGCGTTTCTTGTTGTTTTTATGGCAGTTAATAGCACAGGGCTAAGCATGTGTTAGTTTAGTTTAGGTAACTGTACAGGCATAGACATATGTTTTGTTAGTTTATTAGGTTAGGCGACAGCATATTCCTATTGTCCGTTTACAGTTTAGTTGATAGCATGGGTAGGCATTGCTATTCAAACGGAGATCTTACGCTAGTAGCCCGCATGAAAACATCACAACCTCATAAAACACATTTAAACTAGTTATTAGGAATATGTAATTGGGTTTACTTAAACATTAGATACGTTACTGAAATGAAGAAATTTGGATCTTGAATTAAACACTGAGACATGGATATTCATAATTCAATGTGGTAGTGAATATGAGCCGATGTAGTTAGGTCAGGTAGAGCCTCCATAAGGCCCATGCAATCAACTAAACTGTAAACGGGCTGTACAGTAGGAATGGTTATGTTAGGGATCAGCACAGGGATAGGTTATGTTCGATAAGAGTACAGCCATAGGTTAGGTAACAGCAAATGCCTAGGTACAGGTAAGGATAGTTTATATAACAATACAGACTTATACTTAGGTTAGTTAACAGTATTGGCAGAGGTTACTTTATTTTAGGTACAGAAACAGTAAAGGCCTAGGCATTTAGATTTAGGTTTAGTGTTTGGTAGTAAGTTTAGATTAGGTAAAAGCACAGGTTTGGTTAGGTTGGTTTAGGTAACAACAGGGCCTAGTCGTAGGTTAAATTAGGTAAGGTAACACCATAGTTCTTTGCAAAGGTTAGGTTAGTATGACATAATTTTAAGTTTCCACGTGATGAGGAGATATTATTATTGTATAAACTCAAAAATTTGTATTATAAAATTTTACACAAGTGATTTCAAATAACCAGAAAAAATATCAATAATTTAAATAGAAATTATTTTCAAAAATGGAATATATATATAAACAAAGGATATTTTGTAAACAATCTGTACACATTTAGGCCTTGTCCACCCTAGGAGACAAAGTCTATCGATTGTCTATAGACGGTCTCTCGACTTTGTCTCGTGTCCACACTCTAGTATTTGTCTCTGGCCAGTTTGTTGGTAGACATAGCTGAGGTAGCTGCTATTGCTGCTTGTGCCATTATTATTATTAGTGATGACAACAGGAGAAAAAGAAAACGTTCGTGAATTTAGAAAAAGATGCTTTTAGATTGTGAATTTTTCCTAAGTCGCTCAGCCACACTTCGTATTTCTGAACCAGATCTTCCATCGTAAGTTTTTTGTTGTTCGGTTTTTATAATCAGTGGATGTAACGTCCCATAAACACATTGACCTTTAGTAATCTTCAATAAATAATACAAAATTTCCTCTATGCCACATTTTGTAACTAAAAACGTAGCCTACACCAAGGGTCCAAGACAGAGACTGTCTCTCAACACGTCCACACTACGACTTCATGCGCATCATTGTCTGCCGATTGTCTCAAGTCTTCAATTTCTGACGGGAGACGAAAATTCTACGGTTTGTAGACTTGGCATTTGTCTCAGCAAAAATCAAGACCAAAATCTCCTAGACAGTGTCTCCTAATGTGAACAAGGCCTTAGGTCTTGGAGAGTTCGTGATTACTGGTGTTTTTTCTTGTTAGATTTTTGTCAAAAACCCTTACTTATTTAGCCCAAAATACCCAATACATATATAGAATTTTTAATTCTTGTGTTGTGCCTTATGAGAAATAATGTAACTTTATGCTGTTTTTCTGGGATTTTCTCGGTTTTCGTGTATGAACTTGGGAGGGGCCAAATCATTTTCTGAGCGAGCACCTATACCACCCTAGGGTACCGACGGTCATGTCTGCACGTATCCGGTTACAGATATTACGTAATTATTTGATTCTTTTACAACATATTTTTTTAAAAAATATATACCAATAACACTTTAAAATATATTGTACACAGTTGTCTAACTTGAATGAAACAAGTGTTGCGCGTTTGAACGCAAACTAACCATGTCGTGTAGTATAGCTCTGTACTCCACAGGAACTAGACGACTCTCTTTCCCTCGCTCTTTCCGTTGACTTGGCATCAGATCTCAGATGTGGAAATGTCGCGCGTGGTATAATGGTTCTTAATTCACAGATTTTTGCGTCAAACTTTTAGTGTTAAGTGGTCTGTCTGTGTTATGATCTTTTGTTTGTGTTACATAAGAAACATCATGTATATATATGTTCGTAATAAATTATACATGTACCATAATGTTACTAGGGAACAGAGAGGCATACTCGGGTTTCCACTAATACGACGTATGATATCATTATTAGTTCATACATAAAACATGGATATTTTTTGCCTTTATAATAATAGTAATAAACAAAACACAGACGCTGAATTACGGTCAATAAAACATTAAACTAAAAGCACTTCTTTTCGTTTTATCTAAAGATATTTCCCACAGATTTTGTTTTGTATTCGAAATACAATATTTTTGAAATTATTCCCACTGTAATTATTTATACGTTGGTATCACTGCAACATTGAACCGGACGAACCGAAAGCCGTAATTTAAACACGAGCTTAACACACCCCCAACGTATCAACCCATTGTCATATCTGCGTTATAATCTTCCTACTGACAAACAAACAAACGACAAATTAATCATACAAACCGTTTGACAAACAAACAAGACGCGTTAATCGTTTCTAAATATAGCCTCGTCGCAGGGTGACAGTGAGTTACTGAGCCTCGTATATTAACGTTGTGTGAGGAATCCGGTTAAATGTAGGCCACAATAAATTTAATTAGATTAGATTTGATTTAGGAACTGTATATTATCTGTTTAATGTTGGGTGTTATCTAGGAAGCAGTTTGGATGACGTGTTGGGATTTCTGTTGCGTGTGAATTTAATGGGCTGTGTCTATTTTAAAGGTATCTCTGTTTTAAGGCTCTTTTGCACCTTCGCTATGTTGAAACTATTCTTCTGTAATAACACGTTACTGTTTTTAAAGTTGTGTATGGGGCACCATCGTAGTTTCATCATGCTTTTCTTCTTTCATTCCCTTACTTCTACTTGTTACTTGTTCTTCCGAAAAGACATACTTGGGTATTTGAGATTTTTCTGTTGTGAAATCTTTAACTCCTCAACTTTATCTTGAACCAATATTTTTCATTGTCTTCTTTTTCTTCTGTAAATCAGATCTGTCCGAAATTTCTGCGAACTTCTTTTACCCTCAGAATAAGTGTATTTTCGTTTTCTCGTTAGCAGAGGGGTTTTTCATTAGGTAAGATGTCCATGTAATGCTAGCCTTCATTTTATGGCTGTTGTTATTTTTAAAACTTTTCTTATTGTTTCCGGATCTTTTTAGTGGAATTTCATTTCTTTTTTTCAACCTCTATTAAGCACTTCTTCTATATTCATTTGGTATGGGAATGACTTAGTTTTGTAGGGTTTATGACAGATTCCAAAGGTTATTTTTATCTTTCTGGCTCTTTCTTCTACCGCCATCTACTCCTTGTTTTCCAGAGAGATTGTATTAGGTATTTGTACTTTGAACTATCACGATGTACCTCTATTTTTGTCATAGTTCTGATCCCTTTTCTTTGCGTTCATTATAAATACCGTACTACGGGAAAACTTTACGTTTTTTACCACAAAAAAAAAACCCACTCTGATTCAGAAAAGCCTCAACTCTTTTCGAGATTTCAGAGAGAAAATAAACCCTTTGAGTATTATTTTAAAATACTCAGGGCTTTCCAACGACAAAAAAGTTAGTAAAATCATAATAATGGGTAGTTAATTACCTTATTTTTATCCGTCGAGAACTCTAAAAATAAAAAAATAAAAAATAAGGTAATTAATTACCCATTATTATAATAATTGCATTCTTGGAAGCTAAATAACATCATGTTTAAAGTAAAATCATCTCAATAGACTCACTTTAATGCTCCACTCGCATTTAATTATTTTCGCATTTTATTTTTATGTAGTACTACTAATCATAAACGAACATAGGAACGAATTTAATCATAAAGGACTTCTAATGGTAAATACAGTACTATTTAAATGTCCAAATCAAATTATTGTGTATACGACTTACCAGGCGTAATAAGAAAGGTTACAAATAACTAGCATTGCTATGCCGATTCTTAAAGTACCTTAACTAACCTAAAATTTTGAAATTAGCTATTAATGGAAATATTGCAGAAATACCTACATAAAAGATTAGATTAGTAAATAAACTGCTGATATTGAACCAACAATTAACTTTTTCAGTAATGTAAGATATACTGTATATATAATTTAAACTGTGAAATTAAACTTTTAAAAACTATTTTTAGGTCTAAAAATTATGTTAAATTATTTTTAAATTTCAATATTTTATCCGCTGTTAAGAGTATAGTCTTTACGTAATTTAAGTTTAATTTAACTTTATATTTTGATGCTTATAAATTAAATTTTGCTGAGGAATTAAGTAGTTTAGTTATGATTTTGGAAGTATTATTATATTGTGAGTTTGTATTATTATAAAGTGTAGACTAAGGATTTTAAATAAATACTATAATCTGAGATAAACAGTTGCAATACAGTTTTAACAGAAGATTCAATATTGTATAGGCGTAACAGAACCAGAAAATTGTTTAAAACTTAATTGCGATACAAACTACTGTAAGACTTTGAGGTTTCTACAAGCAGGGGTCATATTCGGTTTGAACTCTAGTTTAAATGAAATGTTTATTTGTTCCAACAACTTAATTACCACAGTCACTAGCATGTTAGTACGGCTTCCCAGAGCAGATGCGGTTGTTGTTGTTAGCTTAATAGTTCTTAGAACTGACATCAGATATCTAATCAATGTCTTGTTCAAACAACCGCTGCCTCCGAGATTAATATTTATTTGTAACAAACCTGTCTTTTCTTTGTCTGCGTTAATTGGTGTTATCTAGCCGGCATTGTGTAAGACACAGCTAATGTGGATGTGCTGATGAGATTAGGAAGCTTTGTAAAAGTACCTCGAACTGTCTGGTTGGTCAGAAATTATAGTTCATCACTTGACGTCTATTCTCACGAAGCAGTACTAGCTGCTAGTTGACTATAAAGAAACTAGCAACGAACACTAATATCGTGAAAACGAACTACTGGAGGCTAGTTAAACTAGAGCGCGCTAGTGCTTTTTGACATAGCCTATTTATTTTTTTAGCTCTATTGAAAAGAGACCTATTGAAAAGAGAGATTGAAAAAAACCTTTGAACACATGAACCTTTAGCTATTACAGAAATACGTGTGTTGTCTGAGGCAAAAAGGAACAATTTCATCCAACAGAGTATGGCCTGAATCATTAGAGTGTTTGGATTATACGAACTCCAGTTACTCTTCGAATTGTGTCACTCATTCTCATGATACCCATATTCTTTTGGATCTTTTAAAGTGAGTTTCTCAAAAGCAATCCACATCCCCACCTACTTGCTGTGTGTTTTTTTTTTTAGTTCAACACTTTATGGAAACTTCGTGTTGGTCTATTCCCATCCTTAAGAGCTTCATGAAGATTGCACTGTGTACTCCAACATTTATGAGATAACTAATGCCTTTAGAGGTCTAGCACTGGTACCTTAAGGCTTAAGGCTTCTGCTAGACCTCAGCTATACTGTCACCGATTTAGTATTTATTCAGAATGTTTTCCTTTTTTGAACTAAGCCTAAACAAGTACAAATATTATGTAAATAAAAACAACAGATTTAAACAGGATACCAACTTTTACGTATTGTTTAATATGAGTAGTGACATTTTCTAACTGCTAATGCTTGAACTTCACTTCATAATAGGAGTTTTATGAAATGTCAATGACCACAATCTACTATCTAAATATTCGCTTACATACAGAACTGCACGTTTCCGATGTTGCCGAATCGTCCGTTGAACTTTGGCAACGTGTCGAGTCACCATCCTTCAAACGCGTGCAGTGTATATAGACATCGCATGTCCGCAGCCTTGACTTGTAAGAAAAGAAGCGACTGGCCATGTGTGGTTCCTTTATGGGCGTTCTTAGAAGCTGTAAAAACCTTTCTCACAATGTAGAGTAATGATGTTGATTACTTGATTGAATTTCTATTAGGTTTACAAGAAGGTGACACTGTTCGGAGAGGTCCTTAAAGTACCCATAAATAGAAAACACTTCCTTTTCCCATTGTTTTGTGTTTTCAATAACAAGATATAAGCCTAACTAATACACAACCATATAATGCAGAACATTTTATTCCAGTAACTTGAGGAATACAAAAAAAATCGTATTAATTTTACGTTACTATGATGGTGGCTATTTTGAAACACAGAAAACTATTTATTTTATGTAATTTTAAATAGTCCAAATTTTGAATCCTTTGGGGGAAAAGTTAAAATCAAAACTACAATTTATTGTTATAAAGGGTTTATTAAGAGAAAAACCATGTACTTTAATTGGTTCAAAATATAAACACTTTCTTTATCCATTTTGATGGTATTCTGCAAGGATATTGTTGATTTTATTTTCCTTAAAAGTACGGATTTATGTTTTTTGCTTAAACATTACGGAAATTTTATGAATATATTACTTTTTACATACAACACCTGGTAAGAGAAAAGGACAAGCACTAAACGGTGAAAAGAAAACAGTATAATATAATAGCAAAAGACAAATTACAGCAATATAACAATGCATTTTTGAATCTTAACCACTCATCAAAACTGTTTGCAGTGTTTGGATATTTAGATTCATTACATAAAACAATTAAAAAAAACATTCAGTCTGATGTAAATAAGTACATCGTTATTGAGGCTAAATCTAGTTGCAATTTACATGCATAGATCCTATAAACTGATGAAATAATAAAAGGGGGTTGAATAAGAAACATAACTTATCATCTATACAGATCTGAGATCTTAAACCTAAAGGTACTCAAAACCCAGAATACTATAACTTTATTTGATATAAGGCGAATTATTAGTTTATCATCGCTTACATTTGCACGTTTTTTTTTTATATTTCAAAGGTATTGACCTAATAATAGATGCCCTTGGATTTAAAATATAGATTACAGACATCTAAAGGTATATTTCTAGTTAACATGATGCTAGTTAACAGCCACTAGTACTACTAACAAGACCAACTATCTAGTAGGTGATAGTTATAGCGCGACTAGAATATAGCTTGTCTTTCGTTTTTACTAATGCCGGTCTAATTTTTAGTTTCCGCCGTGTGCGTTCGACATTTAAATTTGCAGAAAGCTCCAGTGTATAGTTAGTAGGTAACAAAATGCACGTTGATGTTTTACTGCTTTCACGTGACGCATCTGAAAAGCATGTATTTTGTATTGCTTGTAAGCAAATATATTTCTTAAAAATATGTAATTTACAGTTTTTATCACCTACGAATTATAATTTAGATGTTCATGAACGATTTCCTGCAAATTAGAAAAGAACGACGAACTATCAATTTTGTAATGAAGAGGACTGTATGGGACTGATTCGTCCTGGTATGCACACTCTTAAACGAGAATTAATTTTATAATAATTTCAATTACTTGTTAAAATGTTCGAACTAGTTTTAATGCTTTTACTCTAGCATTTATACTAGTAAAAACAAATAAATAATCGTAGCGCATAGAACATGAACGCATTAACTGAGATCGAACCTGTGGTATGGGATCACACGCAACGGTAGCAACTTATAGTAGACACGCCAAAGTTAATGACTATTGACGCGCCTCTGTATCAGATGTTAAACGACAGCAATTATAATTGTTTAAAATACTTGTAAAGAACTGGTTGGCCATTTTTACTTTTACGAATAACAATAATACATCATATTTTATTAAAAAATGTGTTTTAAATTTGAACGTAGTTTGATTATACTGTGTGGTCCGTGTTCTTTGACGGTTAATAGCTATCTTGGTTAATTTAAATGACAGTTTTCACTTGCTATTTTACTATTTAAAACTGCAGATTTTGACAAACCCTACAGCCATGACCTTGCCATTGCAAGCTCAATGACGTCCCGTCGGTACATCTCAAGGTCACGCAGACCAGGTGTTCCTGTCTTCTGTCTGTGTCTCCTTTCACGAAATAATTGGCCTGAATGGACGTTGTAAAGAATTGATGCTTCCCGCCATACTTGAATAGAAAGGAACTCGTATCTTCTTCCAACACTTCTCAGTATCGACATGAAATAATCAAAACAGAAATATATTCTTTAAATAGTTCAAGTAAAAGCACAGTTCACAATTTGTGAATAAAATATAATACAAATGTTTAGTAAAATGAATAGATTTTGTCTGTATTTCTATCAATCCAAACATCCGTTATCAAACAATGACATTTTAGGGATGTTTTTCAGAAATTATTGTTTTTTATAAAAGATTAATACGTTTTATAAAAATGTCTTTGATATTCTTTCTATAAGTAAATTTTACTAAAGACCCGGACGTTTTATAATCAAAAACATAATACTGTATATTAGGAAATAAAAGGTGATTGTGAAATGTCGGTTATGTCTTTAGGGTTTGGTTATATTCTTGCAATATTAATTAAAGTCTAAAATAAAATGTTTTCTTCTTCTTCAGACTTCACACTAAAATTGAGTACAGATATAATTGATAGATGGCATTAGCCGGTACTTTATATGAAGTTACTTTGGCTAAGACCCGAATAGTTTTCTAAATGGTTTCTTAACAGACATCGTTGGCTGTGGTTCGGATTCCACGTAAAACTGTAGGTCCCGTCTTCATTAGCCTTAAGTGCAAAACAGCAGGACGTTAAAAAAAATCTTTAGCTAAGAAATCCTTTTTTAAATTCATATTAAAAGCATTCCCGTTGGCGGGCATATAATTATGCCAGTTAGACCAGTTTTCCAAACGTTCGAAAATCCACAAAAATAACTTAAGTTGTTTCAGAAAACTGAAAACTTTCAACCTGGAAAGGATTTTATTCCAACATTTAGGGGCTAGATATAACTACGTATTTTAAAACGCTTCCGTAAAAGGCTTTGGGTCAGGTTTCAACTCTCTTAAAATCATATATATAATAATAGTTGACGTTGTGGTTTTTGGCTAACAGAAAGCGGACAGTTTGGTTGGGTTATTGAAAAGAATACTGTAATATTCTTACTTTGTAAAATTATTAAGACCGTAATTTGGTCAAATAACCTCTCCCCCAAGACGATATTCCATCCTACACTCTAGAAATATCAAATGTAAAAAAATCTTATATGGAATGTTCGATGGAACTGAAACCCCTATTCAAAGGTAAGATAAGTAAAGCGAAATATGTTTTCATTTCACTTTCCATATAAAGGAAAGATTCTCTTCAAATAAATATCTATTCAGGTTGATATGTCAGTAATAAAATAAAGCTTGAACACAAAATATAACAACCAATAAGTTTACTAACTTAAACGCGTTTCGACGACAATGTGGCCATCTTCAGTGATG
>JAGFPH010000011.1:984775-1032382 GCA_018207615.1 Philaenus spumarius | reverse complement strand
ATTCAGTCGTTTTTATTTTAAGATATTGGATCTTGTAGAACTACTGGTTTAGCAATCGATTCTGTCGTTTATCTCCTAAACGGGTAAGGGAATCGCAATGAAATTTTGCAAAGTTAAAAGTTATAAAAGGTTGCTAACCCTAGTATGATCAATAATCATAACCTAAATTCTGTAAAACTTACACTTGTAAGATTTTTAAAAACTAATTTAGTTATAATAGTATTATTTTTTCCTTATTATAACCACACATACATTTTCATTTAGATTCCAAATTAAACAGGCTAACGCGTTTGCGTTTAATATGAATGTTATCGGGGCTTTCATCTTTAGAAACTACTTCCTTACACCCTTCGATGTTATTTATTTTGACGTTTTTCCATCCATCCCAAACCCTTTGACAAGATTGTTTCTAAACCCGAGGCCATAATATTGCCGCGATAAAACTAAGCCTGTAATTCTGTTCCGGCGACCTCCGGCAACTTCCGTTAAGAAGATTATCCTGAGAAAGTTACTGCAAGGGCGGCGTCACCTTTATGTCCGTTTAATTAGGGTATTATTCGAAGTCTGAAGGGTTGTAAAGAAAAGGTGGATTTAGCTACGGCTACTGCAAGTTGAGGGACATTGTCAATGGTGTATCCATCTCCGTCTTGCAGTTTAAGTTGTTCAATAGAGAAATTAATCATGTGAAAATATTTGTTACTGAATCTCAAACTCTGGTGGATGAAAATTGACCTCTCGTGTTTTGTTAGGATTTTTAATATATTATTTTCTTATCCCTGTTCTATTTTATCGAAAGTTTGAAAACCTGTCGAGAGCTTAACATACTGATATAAAACAAAAAATAAACATTGAAGGATCAAGATACCGATAAATTAAGATGCTTGCAGAATTGTTTAGTGTCTTTAAAATTTAACTTTTTTAGAATAAAAAATTCACCGTTTTTAAAACAAAATTTTTTAGGTTTGTAAAAATATTACGAACAGGTTTAAGGTTTGTAAAACAAATTTTATTTGAAGCCAAAATTCGCGAACTATTTAACTAGTGAAGTTAGTGCAATTAAACAACAGCGACATAGGCTACTTAAATAATTGTGCATAGATACTATTTTAATTTAATTAAAAATACATACTTTACTTCAATATGACTCAATGTGAAGCCTACAAAACGTTCAGAAATAATGGCAGCATCCAAAAATCCCCTTTTTTCGCTTGTCCGCTATTTTGTTTTTAATAATGACTTTATAACTTGAAAACAAATAGGTATATCGATACCACGGTGTACAAAATGGTTTATACCGATAGTTCAAATTTAAAATAATCTTACAGCTTAATCAAACATACAGTTTGAAAAAGGTGACCGTTAAAATATGTTTAAAACTAAATTACAAAGACATGAAAATAACTTTATTCTATTCTACTTTCTACATTAATAGACAATTACATGGACCGAAGCTTGTTTGCAGGCAATGAGTTGTAGATATGCATTTCATTACAAAAAATACAATAATTTTTGTAACTTTAGTGGGTGAAAATTGATTTTTAAACTTCAAATTAATTGTATAATACGTACTGCAAATTAGTATATCATTGGTCTATCTAAATCATTTATTTATTATTTTTTTAATATAGGCCTACATAGCAGACAAACTGCTGATTTGCCTCGATTTCTGTGAGGACGTAGGCCAAACCTTAAAATAAGTAAACCATGTTTTGTCGAATGCTTCTTAAATATGTTATCAAGCAGGCTCATTCATCTATTTACTACCTAGACCATACCAATCTATTATGACATTTCACCAACAACTTACTGTAAAATCATTTACCGACCGCAATCCTCTTTTCTATATCTTGTCTTAAGGGTCGGCTCTAGTAAAACAGAAAGCAACCTGCGACTCCAGCGTAGCGGCGGTAGGTTACGCGGACATTGCTCATCCTAAATCCATTTAAAACCCGAAATTGTTCAAATAGCGTTTTCAAAAAAATACCAAACTCTTGGGGACAAAATTCTTCATCCGAATGGCTTGATAATTTTTCGCTATAATTAATAGTTACATCGTAAAAAAATATTTAAAGTCACCCTATACCGGCGGTAGGTTACACGGACATTGCTCAGCCTAAATCCATTTAAAACCCGCAATTGTTCAAATAGCGTTTTCAAAAAAATACCAAACTCTTGGGGACGAAATTCTTCATGCAAATGGCTTGGTACTTTTTCGCTATAACTAATAGTGACAACATAAAAAATTATTAAAAATTCATTTTTTAAATTGTTAATAAATATTAAACAAAAGTTTTTCTTAATTTTGGAAAAGCCATTTGCATGCGTATTGGCCATAGCTTTAAAATGACATATCGTTCATAATTATCCGATCAAAAATAAAGGAAAAATATGGATTTTAATTTAACATTGGTCTTATGGAGTGTCAACCAACATGGCCGACAGCTAGAGCCGACCCTTAAACGAAGCAAATAACATCATATATTGTTAACGTTTATTTCTAAAGAAAGTCAACGTCAGCAGAAACTTATCAAAGGCCTACTCGTTACTCGTGTCTGGTTCTGTTCTTGAAATTATGACCATTTGCAAACTGTACAAATCTGTATTGTTATCAAGTACTATGAGTAGAGAATCGTGAGATTATGAACAACGTAAGAACTGTTTAATCAGCATAATTACTGCTATCAGGAGGGATTAAGCGTTAGACCGTTGCATTTTGATCGGTGAGTTGTGTTAAAACACTTAGTTCGAAGTAGATATTTACACAAACTAGGCTACAGCTCGGTACTCTCATTACAAACTAGCAGAATTTACTCCGAGTTTCCATTAAAAAAATTAAAACATGTCAAATTATTCCCATTTTTACTCATTAACTGCAAATCATCTAAATGTTAGTGATTATGTTAATCATAACAATAATTGTGGATTAAAATGTTACTGTTCTAGTGTCAGCTGCTTAGCTTTATGGAAAGTAATATATTATTGTGTGCTGTGTAAGGTTAGTTGTCAAATGTTTAATATACCCCTTAGGTGCAAGTCATGGACATGTAGTAAGTGCTCTACGTTTCTTATGCACGACTTACGGCTCTTCTTTAACGCTATGAAAAACTTCGAGTGCACAGTATGATTTTAATAAAATTAGTCCGAGTGGCGCGGTGAGAAGCTGACGGTCAGACAATACTGGAATGAAAACATAAGTATCATTGTTTCCTATTTGCTGTTCGCTTACTCTGAGCACCGCCCAATACAAATAGAAGTCGTAATGAGTAAATACAACTTTTGTAGGTTGGCTAGTAGCGGCACTGCCGGCTTGAGTAATGCCTCGACGCGATATTGTTGAAAAATGTAGCCGTAATATCGTGTTTCGAATTCTATTTATAAATGAATATTCAGGGCCATAACTTTAAATTAATTACTAAGAAAGTTTTATATTTGTTACGTGTGGCCTTAAAATATGGGAATTATTGTTTGAAAACCCCCTAAAAGGTTTTTACTTAATTAAACCTTTTATAAATATGGAGTTGTCGTCGATTTCTTTCAATTGTGTTGTATGATACAAAAGCACATACCCTTTGTGTATGTTTTCGCTGTAAGGTGAAAAAAGACAAACGAATTTGCCAAATCAAATCTGTTCAGATTTAATATTAATTGTGTAGGAGTAGTTACCTCCTTTTTCATCACTAATGCTCTAGTAATTAAAACGCGAATCTTTTATATTTTATGTTTTTGAGTAAGAAATACGTGCCAAATTTAGGCGCACTAGCTTCATTGAAAGTTATTCAAACGAATACTTATTGCATTGGAGTAGTTTAGATACTTCTTGTAAGTAAGGTATTTGCATAGTTTTTGTTTTGTTAATACCAATATGTACTGATTATAAAATGTAAATTCAATGGTGTATGTGTTTACATGGCTTTTAATTGCTATAGGCCTACCTGGTAAAACAGACCACACGTGCGCAAATAGGTTTCCCAGGCGCCATTTTGAAACGGTTAGAGATAAAGTCAAACTTTGAATACAAAAATTGTTTGTTTTTCAAAGACCTTTTCAATAATAAGATTCACGACTAACATTACTTTGGCGTTACTATTTGGAGTTTTTGAGTTTTAATCTGTTTTTCCCCAAAATTTTATGTATTTTGAAAATTTTTGAGTAAGGGAAAACTTAAGCACATTTTTGGGAAGGGTATCTTCTCATGAGTTTTGGATAAAAATTTGGTTTATGTAGGCTATGTTATGCGGTAGCAATAAAACTAACTCTAAAGCATTATTTTTTGGACATTTTGGAACACCATGTACATACTCAGTAAGATAAGTTAAAACTTTGTTTCAAAAATGATCAGTGAACCTATGAAATGAGGTAAATCTTTATGTTTAAAAAATTTCCAAAATCCACCCCCACCCCTCAAAAAAGCACTTTTGGAGCATTTTTGAGATTTGAAAACAATTTTAATGAATTACTAGGGTTAAAATAGGGGAAAATAGGTTATTAAGTTAAATCGAAGTCTGTAGCTCATTGGTTCAATCGCTACACATTGTGCATGGGTGGTCTAATTCACCCTGTATATTATGGCAGTGGAGTAGTGAAACGAGATTTTAAGTAGCAAAACGTTTCCGGTTTTTGTACTTTTGTTTAGTAGTAGCAAATAGTCTTTCTATAACAATAACCCATATCTTGGATTGATCCAAGGCCAATACGCCAATACATGACGATTGACGTCATGGACGAAGTTAAGTTTACAAACATCAGCAATTGAAACTATGGGACTTTTTACGATCAAAGCGATTACCTTGTATCAATTGTTTTGTGTTTTCCGGAGCGAGTTTACGATAATTTTACTGTGTGTTGTTAGATACGGCTTTGTACCAACACAACACGCTAACAATACATCCATAAATACAATCCGATCTCGAGTGTGGCCTTGTGTCTGTATGGATATTGCGTAAAAAAGTGCATTCAAATTTCAAATCATACCAATTTTGCAAATTAGGCGTCTATAATTATTATTAAGGAAAGTTAGAAATGTATTTTTTAATTACACATTTACTAAATTTAGAAGATTTGTTTCACAATTCACGATGTAACCGTTATGTTATTGTATACAATTTATCTCATATTTTATTACTTTCTATATATTATTTCTCAAAGCTGTTGTTTTTTTTTGTTTTTTTTTGCCATGCAATCTTCCTCTATTTTTCATCAAATTTAATGATTCAACCATAATTTTAAAACTTATGTTCCCGATATTAACGAAAAATAATCAAATAGCTTAAAATTAATGTTAAAAAAAGGTATTTAAAAAACTTCCATATGAAAGTTCATATGATTCCTAATGAAAGGCGCCATCTATTAACAATCTGTTTAACTAACATGACAGCGGTTAGTTGGATTCTTTACATTCTATATGCAAGTGTAATCTATCACGCAAATCTATCACATAGTGTGTGTCTATCTATCGGTCAGCTAGTTCTTTTATTAATAGGATTAAACTTAAATACAGAATCTCACAAATAATGCATTTATTATTCAATTGCGTTTCATCGACAATGTCGCCATCTTCAGTGATGCGCGTGCCGCAATATTCAAACTATAATTAAGTTATTATGTCATTAAGTTTGACTATTGTAGCTCGTGCATCGCTGAAGATGACAACATTGTATTAGTTGTGAGATTCTGTATTCAAGTTCTATTCTATCAAACGTATCTTCCCACAAGTCAAGCTCGATATTTATTTTAAAATACTTTCATTGTTGTATTGTTTATCAAATGGTTACGCATAAGTGACTACCACCCCTATATTAATGCATGCATCATTTGATTTTGTGAGGAAGTATTTCCCCAAAACATATGTGTCCCTACAAACATTAAAATAACACACGTTGTAGGTAACTATGCCATCGCTAATCGGAGAAATGTTAAATCCTTTATAGAAGGCATTGGACTGCATTCTTGTTGGAGAAGTATGAGAAGATTTTAAAATATAACAAGGTGTTATTCCAGAGTTTCTAATTATTTCAATTAATTTAAACTAACTAATATTAAAAAGTGGAAACCTACTGTTTGTTTGTTCCGTGTTTACTAGGGAAACTCAGAAAATACTGAACATATTTGGAAAACTCATTCATAAGTGGATTTAGACTTCCATTTAGCATTTAGACTTTAGAGTTTTCATGCATTTTTAATTTGAAATTTTGTAAATATTACAATAAATATCTATTACGAGACGTTATGTACACCTTTAGGCTCCACAAAAATCTCAACATCGATTTTTTTGCGATCACAATACTTTCTCTATAATAGAAAGTAAAAAAAGGAATTATTCCAGGCTTGGGAAAAATCCCCAAATGGTTAACCTATCCGAGACCTTAATATAAACAAAATACTTAAATTTCTTTTTGTTATTTTTTGTTAAATAGTAAATTTGACAATTTATACTACTTAGAATATAGTCTAAATTATTTCCTACACATTCGTGCAAAAAAGATAGCATGGGGATTGTCGTTTGAAACAAGCAGTATAAATATGTAAACATCTCTAATATTCAGCTAGTTTTAAACTGTATATAAAATCCAGTATATTCTCCAGAGACGTCTTGTTTTCTCTCAGTAACACTTTATCTTTCTATAACACTTATATTCTGACACCGATAAACTTGTGACAATATTTTGCAAGACAAGAGGGTTGACATCAATCATGTCTTCCTTTCATCCTAATAGCTTTCCCTTCGTCGGCAGCAGATTTTACACCTTTCTGGAATGTAGAGGTTAGTGAAGCTTTAAATATAATAATTTATTTTGAACGGTCTACGAATTAGTTGTAATAAGTGCAGGCCTATACTTGTCGTAAGCTTTGGTGAAAGTTGGTGGTCATTTTTGAGGAACTACGATTATTTGAATTCAATATCTCTAGATCACTTTGAACTGCCATAGTTTCGATGGTAGTTTCAAACGTATATTATTAAAGACATGGAGAGTCCGTTGCCTCTTTTTCGGTAATAATTTTGATCTAACCCCCATATTCTATTGCAATATATATGTTTTAAAGAACAGAAAAACAGGTTGAATGAAATCGGTACATCTGATTTCACGTTTCATTTGTAGTTTACTATGAATAATATTTTCTTCGAGTGTGTTTTTTTTTTAAATTATCTTTAGTGAGTAATATTACAAAATAATTGAACATATTACTAAATTCTGTAAATAAAATAAAAAGTAAAACATGAAATTTGAAGGAAAATTAAAAATAGTAAAAATGGTTATTTGAATTTAGCCTATCTGGTTAAAAAGGTAATGATTTTATTTTAATTTCATGACGTAAAATGTGGCTAATAAATTTGTCTGTTACACGTATTAATATGTCTAATGTTTTTTCCTTTTTTATATATAAATACAAAAGGCAATATCTTTACTGGAAAAAGAGTTCATCAACTGTTGTTATAAAATCGAATAATACAAGCATTACGAGGTAAACTGTGATTTGTGTAGTCTACATTTTACAGGAAAAATATAATTCGAATTCTAATAAATGCCCATTATTGCTACTAATTATCAAAAGGAAAGGAAGACAATCCATATCTTAAAACAGAGTTTTCCGGAAATGTGCTCAATTAAGATGACAGCAGTAGCACAGTACACGCTATTATTGATTTGTCGCGTGTTATTACTATACACAAGGCTGTGACGATAGCTCAGTTGTTAAGTGGGTGATGTACTAGCGTAAGATTCGGACTGTCATAAGTAAGAATCCGGATTTTGGTGATAGCTTTTCTGTGTGTTATACCAATTTCCGTCCCTGAATGTCATAAATAATTGAAACAACCTACTGCCAATATAGCATAGCCGCTTCCAGTAAATTACAACCCTTGAAAAAAATTTTCAAGTTATACAACTAATTAAAAAAAAACAATTATTACGTTTTTGTACCATTAATTTTTTGGCAAAGAATGCCAAAGATTTTTGGGTCAGTCGGTTAACTTCCTAGTAGTAAATATTTTGTCAGGAATTCTTCCAAGTTCTTAAATGATGAAACGTATCGATTAGGCTTGTGACAATATTGACACAATATAAGATGGCTGCCATCAATCATGCCGCGGGACAAGTTGTCGCAGCAGTTTTAGTCCAAATTGTGTACAGAACGCGTTGTAACCTATTGACGCGGTAAAGACTGATAATTTATTGCACTTCAACGGCAGTGATGGTGTGCATTCGTTCACTATAGCATTGCTTCCGTGTCTTCTGTTTAAACTCATAAGTTTCGTCTGTACTAGAAACCCAGTATTCGTTTTTTGGAAAATATGCCTATTGTTGAATAAGCTGATTGAAAATTCAACGATTTAATACAAAAACATCATACCAGATTAAGGTGAAATTTATACTTTTACTTTCTCACCATTGTATTGTTTTCGTACAATTTTTCGAATTTGAATTTTTAGTGGAATTATTATCTGTTTTGGTGCTCCCTGAACCAAAAAAATTGTTTAGTGGAATTATCTGTTAACCCAATTATCTCTGAACCTAAAAATATTTTTAGTGGAATTATTTGTTTTGGTGCTCCCTGAACCCAAAAACGTATGTTTTTTTTCTTTTTTTTGTGATGTCTGCCCGTGTGGCTGTTAGGATGTGTACATAGCTGGAGACCATACCAACAGTCCGATTTTGATGAAATTTGGTATTGTATTGTTCTGGAATATCTCCAGCCTTTTTTATTTTTTCAAATTTTGGATTTTTAAGGGGTTTTACCCCCAAAAAAATTGCCAAAAACGAGAAAAATACAAATTTCTCAAAAACGGCTCTAACGATTTTGATAAAATTTTGTTTATTTGTAGCCCTTAATGTACTCTACCATATGCAAAACACAGTATATTTCTAAAATTCTCGTTTAGGTAATAATAATAATAATAATAACAGATTTTTTGGGGGTTTTGACAAAAAAGTGGGTTGTTTTTCAAAATTTGTCAAAACCTTTTTTCGTGCATCTATACAGGCCTAATTTACATGTTTGGTGCAAATTTGTTCGAAATCGATCGAATAGGTTTAATAATAATAATATTATAATATAATATGGATGTGTGTTACATGCATCTAATATTTTTTATGGTATGTCCTACTTTTGCATTTCTAAATAACCACCTCCTATGCTACTCTTGGGAAGGTATAAAGCTTCATCTGGGAGAAAGTATGTGGCAGTTATCTGGTACCGTTTATTTATAAAGTGAATTGTTGTAAAAATTTGTTTAAAAAAATTAAATGTGAGCTTTGCAATCCACTCATAAATATGACAAAATAACTTAGTACTGTACCTTGAAATAATTGTCTTTACATAATCGTCAAACTATTGCCCAGTAAGGCCGTAACAAAATTTAACCCTCTTGCATCTTATGCTACAGCCATCATCTTGGAAAGTATTCATTCTGTTGAACAAAAATAAAAATCTGGAACAAAAATTTCAGTAACAATATTGTTTTAGTATTGGTTAAAGCATGCTGTCATTCTTGTCTAAGTTATACTAAACTGAATAATTAGCCTATACCCAGTTTTATCGCAATTTGAACTCTAAGGGAGTAAATCGATTAAAACATTCTACTAATTTTAACCTATAAATCGGAAACCGTTGCAAGTATGAAAAATAGTCTTGCTAAAAATGTATAATTTGTTGTGCCCACCTAAAAAATAAGTTTAGTTGAAAAAAATCTAAATCGTCAATCATTTTTCAAAATGGAGGCTATTTTACAGCATGCACAAGTGGAGACTTTTAGGATGTTATTAGTGGGCAGCAATGCCAATGCAATTATTGGACATATCCATAGATGTGGTATTTGGATTCATATCCTAAGTCTTGCCTATTATTTTTAGTATATTTTAGATTATACAAATAGATACGTGATCAAATATTAATGGTGATTTTCCTACAGTTAAATTTATTATCATAATTCCAAATTAATATTTTAAGAAAACCTCAACATTCCTCTTTAAGAGTTACCGCATATAATGTTTATAACCCCACGTCACCTCTATTTCGTGTCAACTTCCATTAAATTTCAAATTAATACTTAAAACTGTTTCTATAAAACATAACGTTCCGCAACCCATCAAGAGGCAATCAGAAATACGTTCGTTTTATGAACACATAAACAAAGTTGTTTCGCAGCGGGCGCCACCGTTCGGTTGCCGAGCGGAAATCGCCGAGGTAAATTGAAAATTGCGATTTTTATGTCCGACATTACAGCTAAATGATAACGACAAAATAAATTATTCTAGAGTAATACGAAGACAATTTTATTCGTCGAGGGCCCGTAATATGGCACCGTTACAAATGTACCCCAATAAACCGCGAGATTATGTTTCACTCTTTTATTCTGTTCTTAAAGAGAATATAAATTTGTAAATTTAACGGCGAGCAGTTTATTCGTACCCGGGAGTCTGGGAAACGTCTTTTAGCGAATAAAATAACTTGTGTTTTTGTAAGACTAATAATGTCGCGTCGGACAGGCAGGAAAGGATATGAGGAAATGGGTAAATAAATTTCTGAGAGGAATGAAAAAGAGGAAAATGAATATCCTGAGGCGATTGGAGTAACTAGGGGTCCATTAGGGGGGATATATAACGATGCTTTCTGTATAGTAATCAAAGAGGCAAGCGTTTCGGGTAAAATATTTTAATTACAATTTTATGTAAGTTACTTATTTAATCTATATTTTACTGTTTATTGTTGAAGTATTGCTATTATTATTTAAATATAATTAGTGGACTCTTCTGCGTGATTTTCTTGCTCCGATCGAATGGTGAACAAAATACTACATACATGTAAAATTTCTACAAAATCTGAAAGTAGTTAATCTTTTTTTTTAAAGTTGAATAGTCTGTAAAGATAAATATTTTTATATATTTAACATCTACCTTTTGGATTTAATTTTAATTTTTCCACCGTTTTGAAATTACCTGTCATTCCCTAAGTGTGATAGGTTTATAGGAGATTACTATTTTGAGTTTTGAGTTAAAACTCATTTATAAATTAAATTTTATTTGAGAAAATAAAGAAGATAACAAAAAACTATAAATATCGGTCTTGACTTGACTATATAATTTACTGATAGAACAAAATTTGAACTCACATACAACAAATAAATATTGATTTACTCAAAATCGATTAAACGTTCCAATCATTAATCGTTACAATAATCAAACTATAACGACGAACAATTTAAATGCTTTTTGTCACTTTCTGATGGGTCCATTTTTAAATCGTTGGTTGAAAGTGTTGATTGCAGATTAGTAGACCTTGTTTAAAAGACCTGCTGTTATATGTATTTATTTTATTTGTTAAGGCAAAAATCCTGAACGGTCATCAGTGCTTCGGTATCTTTGTTATTCGTGATAAGAGGGTGGAAGTAAAGTAAACGGTTGTTAGTGTTTTTTACAATTTTACTGCGATATTTAAGAAAAACCCAATGGACATATTTCTTAAAATTGTTGTTTTACGTCTATACATGTTCCATTTTTA
This sequence comes from Philaenus spumarius, assembly GCA_018207615.1. Lineage (NCBI taxonomy): Eukaryota > Metazoa > Arthropoda > Insecta > Hemiptera > Aphrophoridae > Philaenus > Philaenus spumarius. Next base: position 1,020,886 of record JAGFPH010000011.1, on the reverse strand, counting down.
AACTTAGTTGAAAGTTTTTGAGTTTATGAAAAATTGAATTCCAGAATACTGGAAAATGATTGACATTTATAGAAATTTTAATCAACATTTTTTAAAGCATAGATCAATAGTTTAAGAGGTCCTATTTCAAAGAAGGCACCTTGTAAACTATAATATATAAGAGCGTGCAAATTGATCCTTCCAACTATGGAGTGTATTGGTTCTAAATATTATTAGCATTAGCTTGTGTAGAATTCCTTACGCTTAGATAAATTTCCTAACAAATTTGTAATAAACTAAAAGTAGCAAAAGTCAAGCAAATACTCATTAGGGTTCACTGGTAGGATCGCAGCTATCACGTGATTGTTCTCAAAATGAACCTAGTAAACAAAGTAGAGATTCTAGGTTTGTTTTGTTAGTTTTTAGATCAGAGTTGATGCTATATTTGTTATTAGTGCCTTAAAGGAATTAATTTAAAGCCAATTTCAGTAGTTCCGTAAGTAAGGGATAAAATTACCAGTTTAAGCAAAATTAACTGATTTTAATTAGTACCACAAATTACAATTCGAATGATAGGACTCATCAAATGTTAATAAAATAGTAATAGGCCTATATTTTTACGCACTGAATTTCAAAAGTACGCCCTAAATTTCGGCGCTGCTGTGAACCAAGTTTCAAGGTAAAGTACGCAAAAGAAAATTCGTGTCAGTTTCTGCATCTATCTTCGAGATATTTAAATCAGTTAATACGTTTGTTTGTTTAATGACTCGGACATTGACCATTTTTATTAAGTTCAACTTTTATGATTAGATCGTGACCTGTAATTAATCTCAATAATGGCAATAAACATAAATTAACTTTCAATCCCAGTAATAAAGAGACAATTAAGTCTGGTCATGCAAGGTTTGTGTTGTGGAAACGAAAACTGGTATTGATCGGAATTCATCTAAAGTTAAAATGATTTTCATACTTTTCCAAAAATCCAGAAAGTACGTGTATTTCCTTTTAGAGATTATCGCATTTTTAGTTTTAGTTTTTTTTAATTTTTTTTTTTTGTAAAACGTTTACTTTCTGCATTTTTAATTTCAAAAATAGTTCTGATTAAATAATATCTGAAATAATAATAATATGTTCGGGAATATCTGGAAAGCTACATATTATAATATCTTTAAAAGTTGTATTATAATTTAATGAAGTCTTTAAAAACGATAACCAACATACCAATATTATAAACCAATTTTATTTAACACCCAAACTTTAGCCCCAAAATTTAAAATAGAATATGTGTTTGTAGTTCTGAAAAACATTCTTTATAACATTGTCAAATAAATATTATTTTGATACATTTATCTATTCTCGAGAAAATCGTCTATGTCAAAAAGACTAGCAAACGTGTACTCCTTTCTTTTGTATATTATTAGCACTAGAGGACACCGCCTCCTGCTCGCTTCGCTCGTACCCCGAGGAACCTCGCGACGCAAACAGAATGCAAACAGATTATTGTACACTCTGATATTTTCACGGATACTACTGTTGGTTAGGACAGAGACACTTGGTGTAGGTGGTGGCCGGTAGCTGTAATCTAGATCCTGGTGCATGAGCAGTAAGGCCAGATTTTTTGCGCGAATAACAGGAATTGTTTTATACTAAAATCTCATGTGGTCGAAATTCAATCAATTTTGTAAAGTGACGAAATTCACCTTGTTTTTTACGTAATTAATTGGAATTTATTATTAGTATGTAAATTCTTGATTCGTATCTTGAAGCTAAGAGGAAAAGAGGGCAAAGAGGAAGCTTGATGAAATTAATGATAAATATTTAGAAACATGTGAAATTCCTTAGAAGTAGACCATTCCACTATAAAATGGTAGATTAATTTATTTAACAAAGAAATAAAGTTAAGTGATAATTCAATTTGAAAGAAATGGAAACAACACTAAGAATTTGTTGGGATTATTTTTTTATTTTCACGTTCAGGGAAGGCAAAGGGATATTAGCTCATACAGCCGTGATGTGATCATAATGATTTCATTAAACTGTTTGATGCTCTTTGTATGGGGAAATCATGTGTGTAGGCAAATATAAACCCATGTCCTACAAAAATATATTTTTATATAATAACAGATAAAACTACAGATTCCGATAGCCAGCTTAACAACCGAATTTTAGGTTGGGTCTAATTGATTTTATTTCAATTGTCTTAACTGCAATACACACACATAATTTTGGTTTCATGCACAGTTATGGCACAGTACATTTAGAATGATATAAGCTCAATGCTCTCCTTTTACAATAAATACTAAAAAAGGTACTACAAATTTCTGTGTTTACCTATTAATTTAATGAAAATAGAGTATAGTTTCTTTCTTTATTGCAAGTCTTGGGATCTCCGTCTCCTATATATTCTAAACGTTGTACGATTTAACAGACCTCTTTCATGTTTCTACCTTATCGGCAACCTCCATTGCCCCATTAAAGTTTACACTACTATTATTAAAACATTCTTTGGTACAACTTTACGGTAACTAAGGAAGTGACACGACACAATCGACTCCATCAAGTGACGTATGGTCACGCTTTTATCACATAGCTACAGAAAAATCTTATATCTTTGCAATACTGTTTCCTCTGCAGCCCTTATCACAGAATCTTTACTCTCACTTTCAGCCAAAGAACCTACAATTTTTTCATAATCAAAATATCTATCCGGAGGCGGACTAAGATTCTTGCGCAATACATTTCTGCTGCTGCTTTACCTTTTCCAATTGCTTGGAGGGTGTCCGGACAGTTCCCCACACCGACACTTTCACACACTGCCCAAAATACTGATACTTCCCCACAGCCCTTGGACTTGCCTACCTGTTTAATGACTCAGAAATAATCTCGACTGACATTTCCACACACATCCTCCCCCCCCTCCATATTCCAAGGAACTAGCCTAAGTTCATTAACCGCTGGAGTGTTAATGTAGGCCCATACTTTTGCCAGTTAGCATTGTAGGTTACAGGGTGTTGGCGTAAGTTTATTATTCGACCCTATCCTAATATTTTTGCAAACAACGACGTTGTTTTACATTCTACGGTTAAATGTTTAATACAGGTAAACATACTGTGACTAAATACTATAAGTTAGAACCTTTCAGGTTTTTTTAATTATTCTTGCATTTCTGTTGTCATAGGTTAGCCTAGGGGGATGTGTGTGGAACTGTCAGTCGAGATTATTTCTGAGTCATTAAACAGGTAGCCACGTCCAAGGGCTGTGGGGAAGTGTCAGTATTTTTTGCAGTGTGTGGAAGTGTCAGTGTGGGGAACTGTCGTGTAATAGCTCGGAGAACATAAACCAATCGAATATTTAAATCTTGTAGTTTAGTGAACGATTCCTTCACGCATACCTCTACATCAATTGATTCACAGTTTATAATAATATTTACATTGTTTTGGCATAGTGAAACATTAACTAGGTTGGAAGACCGGGAACTGTATTTCGGTTGATTTTTAAGAAACAATTTTTCAAACTGCGATTTCACTTATCGGTTTTTCTAGTTAACTACCGTCAATATTGTCATATGGAAAACCATCAGTTTGTTTTCCATTTAAAACTTATGACGTCCTTTTTTTTTGTTGAAGAAATTGAAGACCTAAGGTTATTTGTAGGATAGTTGGTTGTGCTCAGTATTTCGATAGGTCTAGGTTTATTTGCCCAATTTGTTCTTCTATTGAACACAGGCTTACATCTCAGTATTTTACACCGACACTAAACACTACAATTAACTAATAATGAAAAATATAAACAAATTAACTTTGTTTACATTAATTAATTTTAACAAATATAAATTATACAGGGTGTCAATTAAGTCTGGGTGCGGTTTAATATTTCGTATATAAGGGAAATTTGAAAGTAGATGTGATTGAGGAACCTACTCTATGTAAAAATACTATTTTATTACGATATCAACAACAAAAAAAAAAAAAAAAACAATTTCATTGTTTTTTGGCCGCCATTTTTAATCGGTTGAAAATATGGATTTGCAAATTTCACCGTTGGTTTTTTCTTGAAATTCTACATCGAAATGATGTATCACATAACCACCTTCCTACTTAAGAAAACAAAGTTACATTCAAAATGGCGGATCCAAGATGGCAGATTTTTTTATCGTAATAAAATAGTATTTTTACATAGAGTAGGTTCCTCAATCACATCTACCTTCAAATTTTCCTTATATACGAAATATTAAACTGTACCCAGACTCAATTGACACCCTGTATAATATTTGAGACGATACTATAATATACTACTAAAGAGACGATTTTAGGTGATAAAAGAGGGGGAAGTCGATGTTTTTACCTTTTTTCAGAAAGGTAAAATTTGGTACCCGTTAGAGGATTTAGTTTTCCTTTCATTGCACGGCACCCTAAAACGTTAAAAATATGTAACTAAAAAATATTATATGCACCTAATTTAACAAACAATTTAAACAAATTGTCAACAAACTTTAATAAAAAGTATTGGCTTGCATCTTATAAATTAACAGTACAAATTTATAATAAATAACTATTATTTTGGATTAGTAATCACTAATAAATAAATATAAATTCAAGATTAAATTTAAAAGTTCAGCGCACAAAACGTACCTCGAGTCCGACTCGCACTAGATCGTTTTTTTTACATTTTGACTACATATTTTGACTCCTCGGTCCCCCTCTCTCGTTGAACTAACAATGATTAATCTGCATTCACCGTTCTTTCCACTCAGTTCCATACAGCATACAGCCTGCAGTATCCACTCTCACACAATAATCTCACAAATTAATATACATTCATCTTCTCGACGCTCAATTACAAATCAAAATGCAAATTCCCTCCGACTTCAATCAACATTTTATAATCATCCGGTCTATTAACATAATCACCTGTTGTAGACAATTACCGGGCGATTGCCGTAACACTACTTGACGTACCAGCAGAAGAGGTTTGCTTTTTAATTTTCCAGTTTGTTGGAATTAATTATTTATCATTTAAATGAACAAAATTACACGCGAATAACACGCTCGCCAGGACAACTAATTCAGCGTTCCCTGTGAGGTTCTTGCAAACATTACTTCAGAACAGATCGGCCGTTATGAGAAGGAATTTCACTGGAGGAAATTATTTTCAAAAACAGCCGCATCCTTGAGTTATTCAAAATAAGTGATAAATGATAATTTGAAAATTTTAAATGTCAATATTGAAGTTATGAGTTCAGGTTACCCTTACTGTTGATTAGGGAATATTTTTTCGTGAAATATTGCTTCAGCAAATAATATTTTTAATTTGTCTGCACCAAATGTTGATTTGCCAAATATTACTACAACAAACTCCAAATAAAGCTTCGCCAAATAATGCTTTATAAAATGTTGCTTCAACGGTGGTCGTATCGACAGACTGACAAGTGAAGACAGATCTCTCGGCAAAGAAAATGTGCGACAGAGCCTGAAATCACTACAAGTAATGGAACAGCGTCTAGCAGCATCTTCCCTTCAGATTTCAGAGGCTATAAACGTACCCGATTGGCTATCTCATTAAGATGCAGGCTTGCAAAGGGCACATCGTTTTATCGTGCATAAAAATGTCGCGCCTCGGCTAAGCCGTCGTATGTTCTCAACTGGAATCGTATCCTGTGAATTTAAATTGTTTCCCAATCTAATGGATATGCAAGACGATACAGGGTGAGGTAAGGGAGTTGGCGCTGCGCCAGACTAACACTCTGCCAGCCAAGACTCCAAGAGATTATGTATCGATTTATACAATCGATAATAACTGTGGGAACATGTGAGAATGGTTTTAACAGTGATCGGTTTAGTTTTACTGTTTCAATAAATACACTGTAGTTGCGTGTAAACATATTCTCCTTCTGTGCTAGGCAATAATATATACTTTGAACGTATTTAATGAAAAAACTTTATTTTAGACATGTTGTTATTAATTCTGCCGAACCTACACCAATACGAAATAAAACATGCCATTCTTCATGTATTCCAATAACGTTTTAAACAGATTCACTGTGACTTCATAATTGTAGGTGGGGTAGGAGGAGAGGTGATTTATTAAAGTAGGAGATAACTAATAAATATTATTATTATTATCGATCGATTTCGAACAAATTTGCACCAAACACGTCAATTAGGGCTGTATAGATGCACAAAAAAGGTTTTGACAAATTTTGAAAAAAAAACCCTTTATAGCCAAAAACTCCCCAAAAAATCAGTTATTATTATTATTATTATTAGCTAAACGAGAATTTTTAGAAAGATGCGGTTTGTTGCATATGGTAGGGTACAATAAAGGCTACAAATAAACCAAATTTCATCAAAATCGTTAGAGCTGTTTTTTATAGAAAAATAATAACTGATTTTTTGGGGGAGTTTTTTTTACCAAAAAGGGGGTTGTTTTTTTAAATTCTTCAAAACCGTTTTTCGTACATCTATACAGACCTATTTGACATGTCTGGTGCAAATTTTTTTTAAATCGATCGAATAGTTTTTGCTCTAGCTTTGTATACATACAGACAGACATTTTGTAAAAAACACTTTTTTGGACTCGGGAGGTCCCAAAACGGATATTTCCACAAACATCTTAACATCGACTTTTTTTGCGATCACTATAGGCTACTTTCTTTATACTATAGTATAGTGAGAAAGTAATATGTTATTATAAATTTGGGGATTTGTACCCCTAAAAATAAGTATGATACGCTCAAATAGTAATAAAAGGGCTTCATGTATTGATATCAAAAATGGTTTGGCCAGAACTTTGCAGTTTTATAAAACTCGATACTTCCGAAATCGTTGCTTAACAGCTCATAACCGCCATTATTTCCGAGAGTTCTTAAAAACATTTTGAAAATTCTGTGATGTTGGAGAGAAACACATACATTATAAGAAAACATTAGTGAAAAAGCGACGAATAATGAATTTTATTTTCATGACGTTTGCTGTGTTTAGGAGCCTTCACTTCTGTATAATTTCAATGTACTGAGCCTTTTTCGCCATTGTATAATTTATCGGCTTAATATTGTTAATGGTTAGATAGTTCTGCCTATTGAACATTTGATGGACCAACTGAATACGGACTATTTGCTTTTGGTGTCATTACCATTTTAACACAAATTACTGAAATGTTATTTATAGACATTCACAAGATTTTGAAATGACCTGTCCGTTTGTTTTAATATTAGTTTGAATTCACGAATAAAATTTAAAACGTTAATCATTTATAGATAGAAAATGGCTGAAGATAACGTATTTGTGGTTGGTTACTCTTCAGGATAATTTGAGATGCTTACAGTAAAAGAATAAGCGTTGAAGATTTTTCTTATATCGTGTGCATTGAGGAATAACACAATATTGGAGAAATACAGAAATCCTGTCCAGCAAAACAAATTTATTTGTAATATGCCATCCCTCTCATTTAGTTTCCCACTGAAAACATTATGTCCAAAACAATAGAAGTTGACAATAAGAAGGAAGTGCAAATTGCAACATGACCATTGTTTTCCCGTGTGCTATTGCCAAGTAAAATCTCTTTTATTCTTTCAGCTTACCTTGACATAAATTTACCAATTATAACTTTCTAAGTGAGATGAAAATATCTACTAAACAAACACGCATACATTAAAAAAAGTCATCATCTGTAAATAAAGTAAAAATTAAATTCACGTTATTGTTGGGAAAATATTTCTATATATAAAAATACTTCATTCTTACAAAATAAAGAAACTAATAATTCGTTACTGGCCTAAATTTTATAATAACAGAACTGTTAAATAATTAGTCCTTTTGACATTTATTTAAAGAAATTAAATGAAATTTGTATCAACACTCATTTGTTGAATGTATTTACGTCCATTGCAATAGAAATCAACTTGGAAAATTTAGAAACAGTTAATTATTTTTCACAAAATAATATTTTTAGGTTAGGTTAACAAAATAAAAACAAACACAAACAAAAGATAAACAAAAAAGGATCACAGTATTATAATTCAAACGTATGTTGTTAGGCTACATTTTACAAATAAAGAATCTGATTTGGATGATTAGCTTAACACAATTTTAGAGTAGCACTTCTGAACCTACACAGTCACGTTTCTTGAAATCGTTTCTTTTTATTACCATAACGACCAAATTGGCAAATTTAGAATTAGGTAATTATTCTTCACAACCAACTGTTTTTTCGTTTTAGTTAGCTAATAGCAAACACAGACAAAAAGGCTTACATAATTCAAACATCACTATTAAAATTGTACCAACTTTATTTTTTACCAACCATATTTCACCAGTTTGAAATACTACTTTACCGTATCATATTTTATAACTTGAAAATTGACTCTCTTCTTTATAAAAATCAAAATCTCTCTTCCAATCAATCCGTTATTCGCGTGAAAATATCATAGTATATAATAATTCGCATTTGATTCGCAGGGATTGGTGAGCGAAGCGAGCAGGGGTCGGAGCCATCTAGTTAAGAGTTACGTATAAAATCATACGTCATTACTTCATACAAAAAACGAGTTTTAATTAGAAAGTTTGCCACCGTTTTGGAGTAATTGCTAATATAATCACAAATTTTAAACAAAGAATTATACAAAAATAGGCAATCCTTAAATGTTGTTTAAACATTTTGTTTTGTCTTTGTTAGAAGCCGTGTCCAGACATTTTCTACGCCCTGTATATTAATTTAATTACTAGCATAACTAATTAATTAGCATATTTATTTAACATCATGCAACACAAAGTATATGTCCAACAAACAGTTCAAGTAATATTATCAAACATAGCCAGCAAAGTAACCCGCCATCACAATGAACTGGTGTTATTCTTCGCTCTCTATTACTTTATTACTAATAAATATTTTAACACTTCAATAACAGTCAGGGGGTTATTAAAAGCTCTTTTATGTGCATCATAAAATGTACGCCTTTTTACGGTCTGAAAGAAAAGGGGTTTATTAAAACCCCTGACTCAAAAATAAAATAAATGGAACAGTACTTTGGGATAGCTGCCTTAAAGCCACCCGCTCGACACAATATTATTTTCAAGTTCCATGAGAAAGAAAAATTCATATAATTCAAACGTTTACGGTCGCATCGCCCATCTGCCTCTCTAATAAATCGTAGCCACTAACTATAACTAAAGAAATTACTTGGCGAAAATATACCCACGAAAAGTGTGACGTTTCATAATATTTAATTTTCTGGTTTAGTGAAAATGGAAATAATAAACATTTTCTAACTATACTTATAAATGCATAGTTCGAATTCGACTTACAATAATTGAATATCATCGGACGGTAGACCTTAACTCAAAATAAACAAATCTTTGTTGATATTTTTGTAACCGTATTACAATATTACTCGATATTTAATTTCTACAAATTACTTGAACTTTATTAGAAGTACCTAAATTACAAGTACCTAAATAAGTAAAGTAAAGTAAATAAGTAAAGTATCTATTACAAGTACCTAAATAAGTAAAGTATAAATAATAAAGTAAATATTATTATCTTCTCTATTTAAATTTAACTTTAATATTTTTCTTGAAACATTACATTCTATAAATTATACATATTTTGGTGGACAGTATTCTGTGTTATATAATAAAAATTTGACATTGAAAGAGTTTCCGCTCCTACTATAAAAAAAATCTGTAGTATTTTATATATAAATAAATGTTTTAGGAACAATATATTTAATTGATTAAATAAAGGAAAAGAAAGCTTATACTTAGAAAGTATAATTCTGATAAAATAATATTAATTTATTTTTCCAAAATATGTATACAAACTAAAGATTAACTGAATCTTAATTCATAAAATAATACCATACTTTTATAGTACAACAAAATTGTACCATCATGGAAATATAAGAATTAGCGCCTCTTTGGGCAAGCTTGTTTTAACGTCACAGGGTAAGTATAATATACAAATTTAAGTAGTAAAAGGGGATTGTTTTGATTTGTTTGTTATTTTTTTATTATTATTATATTTTTTTAACTTATACTTCTTTAGGAGCATTATGAAAAAATAGTGCGAGTGTTTTTGTTCTTCATGCTTTTTTTTCATGCCAATTTAAGTGAAATAACAGAGGGAAAAAATAACGGCACTAGCCGGACTCGAACCTACGACGGTCCTAACCGTGGCGTATTCATAAGACTCCTAACCAACTGAACTATCGCCTCTCTCGGTTATAAATACTGGTAAAACAATCAAAGTTATAAAAAGCATGTTTACCATAACCTGAAGAAGAAAGTAGCCTTCTCAACTCGAAGTACAAGTAACTGCATGCCATAAAGCTAAACAAATATTCAACTATTGTGGAATCATAACACGAGCATATAAATAACTTGCTTTCATTGGTACGGTATTACATCGGAGAGTGAAGTAACCAGAATTTCACGACTTGCAAGCAGAGAACACCTCGTTACACGCGAGCACGATGACGCCATTTTGTAATGCACGAGACGTGGTGCACTTTGCCGTACACAGCCTCAACTTGTTCCCATCGTCGTTAAATTGCTTCCGCACGATTGTTTACAAGACGTTAACATTCTTCAGGTACGATATAGAGTTGTCGCAACAAATTATGAAACACAGAGTGTTTTAGAAAGAATACACAAAGCAATACAATGGTAATTCAAAACGTTTTCCAACATTTTCATTCCGTGCGTTTAAAGCTCACAAAACTAAGTAAATAGCTCCCATTTAAAGATCGTAGTGACTCGTGCACTTTCAAAGAAATAAATACGACCTCAATAAACGATCACCTTATCGACATTATTATAGAACAGCACTGCCTTGTTTTCCCAGAATTAACAAATCTTTAAATTAACCGACATTACATAAAGTGCAATCGAATAAACCGGTAATCGACCAGTTACAGCTACTCGGCTAGAGCTACTTTCTGTTCCCATCCTCGATACTCGATAGTCGAAGTTAATAATCGATTACCTCAGTCTCAGCTCTGCCTACAGCAATACAAATACGTTTATTATACGGTTACGGGATTCCGAGTTGTATCGTTTTAATCGTCGGCCGCCAATTTAAATAAACGCAAATAATTATACAGATTATTGGAACGGACGGCGGACGCCTACATCGACGTAGCCGGGGATCCAGGTCATCTGTGTGATCTTAATAAAAGGTCGAGATCGAATGTGTGTAGGTCTTTATAGTTGCGATGGTGAAACTGTCGGGAAATGCGTAAATTGGAAAACGTGTGTTGTAACAGCAGTTTATCGGACTCTGAGTCGAACGTATTTTGAAAAACAATTGCAACTATCCGGTAACAGACTATGTTATTAATTTTAAAATGCTTATACAACACTGCTCTTAAAAAGTAATTTTCCGCTATGGATTTCACTATAGACATTATTGAGTTTTTTAAAAGTATTCCGGTAACTTTAGACTTATTTGTTCGAATCTGATGAAATATAACCTACTTTAGAATACCAGAGTGACGAAGTGGTTAAAAGTGCTCGACCGCACGGCTACAGACGCGTATATAGGTTCGAAGTTTAGGATTACTTGCACTATGCGCTGCTTCTCCGTTTTCAGTCCAACCGGTATAAAGACGTAACCAGCAAATCAAAAATGTACAGTAATACTAAGATGTACTTTAGTTTCAGAAAATTGGATTTGGGAAATTTAATTAACCAGGCGAGTCTCCTACGTGTTTGGATTTCAACTCTCTTTCTCGCTCTACTCATACAATTTAATTTTACGCAATGTTTCACTCTGATCTAGGCATAACCTCAAAATTAATTGTTTAACTTGTATTACTTAAAAATATATAGAAAGCAATTCAGTCAAAATCAACTGGCTAAGCTGTTTTACATATCTTGTTGTTTTATTGCTATAGTGATTATAGTCATTTACATTATTTTTTGTTCTTTTTATTTGTAAATACACAATCCTAGATCCTACGCATGCGCAGTACGGTCATAGTTTTAGCGTAAATGACTAAAAATGTTTATAAAACAGAAATGGTTTTGTAACGACTACAGATACGGTGTACAGGGCAAATTTTAATAAATTTGGTGTCATTTAAATGCGTTCCGTGTTGAGATTAAAAAATAATTGTCAATAACCTAATAGTTTCATAAAGCAATAGGCCTACAAATTTTGCTGTAGGTGATAGTTTTTAATTTAATGTTCGACGTAAATAATAAATAGGAACTTATTTTTTTACGACCAAAACGCAATAAAAAAGACAGGCAGCCGTAGGACTGCCGTCAGTAGTGAAAACTTGTTAGCTTCATATAAAGTAGATAACTTTATTTTCGGTGTAGTATTTTTTTTATCAATGTATTAATGTTGTAATGGAGCCTTAAATAATTGCGGATATGCGTCGGAACCTTAAATAAATGCGGGAATGCAACTGTGGCTTAAATATTTGCGGAGATGCACTTAGCCTTAAATATTTGTGGAGATCCGGTAGAGCCTTACATAGTTAATTGTGAGACGCGATGGAGCCTTAAATATTTGCGGGGATCCGTCTGTATCTTAAATAATTGCGGAGATACGACGGGGCCTTAAAAAAAGTGTGTCCTTGCGATGACGGTGACGCGAGTTCATTTTTCTCCATGCAAAAAAGTGCCCAACGCGTCAAAAGAAATTTTCACTTCAAAAATATTTGACCTCAGAAAAAAAACTTATAAACCAATTTTTAATAAACGAGGAAAAGTATCTATCAAAAACTTACACATTATAAACGTATCCATCTACATTGTGAGAAGAGTTGTAGGCATTGTGTCGACGCGACTGTTAGAATGCGAATGCGTCCGCGCACCTTCACACGCACGAAGAGATTCAAAATGACAAACCTCGCGGAGCTAACACGCATCTCGACCAGAACGTCTTTGTTAGAATTCAAAGGCTTGGCGAATATTTGTGCGGAGGTATATATGCGGAACCGTGCAAGGGTTTGTTGGTGTAGAAAATTAAAATAATTACTGTAATAAAAAAAACGTAGGCTACATATTATGCGAAATTACGTAATGTAATTTGTTAAATAACAGTTTCAAATTATTTTACCATTTATAAAACAAATTTCAAAAAGAGTAACTAGTAGTTAAGTTTATATAGGCTACTTATTATGCCAGTAACTACTCGTATATTTCTTGAAGGTCAAGATATTTATATATCTTAGAGTAGTGCATAGTTAGAATATTATAATTTTTTATAAATTTAGTACCAATTGTGTAGTATCGACATAATAGTTAATAGTTGTGTTTGCCTTTTTTAAAACTATTTAAGAGTTGCAATACGAGGAAGAAATAACTTGCATGCAGTAATCCACAGTTTTACGAAACTTTAACGGAATTTTGAAGATCTACGGTTGTAACTTGCGGTACGTTGTTCACGAACATGTAGCTATAACTCGTAGAGTGAAAAAAATCATTGTAAAAAGAAAGAAAGCAGTCGTGGGAAAAGAAGTGAAAACTGTCATGAATATAAATCGTTGTTCATATTTGTTTATTATAATTATTTTTATTGAAATCTAAAACTTAACATAAACATGATTGTCTCTAGTCAAATAACAATAAAAACAACATAAGTTTAGGTTAGGCCTATATCGAATCAACACACGTTTCTTTAACGCGTTTATATTGATTACCATAGCAACCAAATTGGTAAATTTAGACATTTAAAAAATGAGAAAGCACTATGTCCATTTTAGATGTATCACCAAGTACACTAATTTAACACAAATTACAAAATTAGGAAGTGCAATGTCCATTTCACATGTATTACTAAGTAAACTATTTCAACACAACTGACAAAATGATTAAGCACAAAGTCCATTTCATCGGTAGCGTGATGTGACAGCTATATTGAGTTTAAGCCATTGAATACCACTGCTTATTGTATTTCATAGATTTCTTCTTCTTCTTGTACTATGAGCTGCTATATTAAACTTCTGGTTTATATTAGTACGTGTGTAAACCAATGAAGAAGAAGAAATCGTCGACGAAAACAAAAACGCAAAGCGTCTCACCTTAAGTGCGTATCACGAGTTCGTACTTTTACCTCATCCAAAAAGTGCTAGGTGCGTCTAAAGAAGTTTTCACTTCAAAAATCTACTCTTACTCTTAAATATATTTTTTTGTAAACAAGACGAATAACATTATTTAAAAAAATTTTTACAGGAAATTATCGGGATAACTTTTACTTTCTGTAAAGTTAACTGTAAATAAAAAATAAGACCTCCATTAGTAAAATAATGATTTGCTTAAGCGATATTCTAGTCGTTCTCGAGCGTCTTACAATGCAATAGCATACGTCAGCCTGGTCAATATCAACTTCGCCCACTGAATTTGGTACATTTACTAGAGTATTTGTATTTGGATAAAGTTGAACTACTAAAGCAGATTATTAGTTTATTTAATGTAGAACTCATCCGTTTGCCCTGGTTATAGGACGTTTGTGACGAGGTCGCTGAAACATCTCTCTGATACATAAAAACTATCTGTTATTCATACAAAAACTCTGGCCCTAATGCGCATGATTCAGGAAGTCGCCGTGGTGGTGATGAGCTAAGCTTGCATGGTCGGAGGAAGTCCTCTCTGTTATTTTTTTAAATAATTTTATTTCAAAATACAATGTTTCACAAACGGTCAAAATTCTCAATTTTTACTCCCAAAATCAGTTAAATAAATCTGTATTGGACTTGAAAGCGAAATAGCGTCATATTAATGTTATATGTCATTTAATATGGCGTGAAATTATCAATCAAACAATATGTACATAATTTATGTTACCAAACATTTACATTTACATACGTGATTTTATTGTTTCCCCAGCTACGAATATGGGAATCATGTGGTTAGTGTGATCTAGTGAGTTATAGTTGCTAGTTTGAGCAAGTTCAAGCATAGCTTTTTACGTAAGGCCTAGGTATATTAGCCCTCTCGCCGGCCTCGTTAGTCTAACTGTCATAAAGTGAACACGATAAGAAAAAGAAAGTACGATGCATATTTTCACTCTATGATCGCTCTATGATTTAAATACAAAACCACCCAACTATTGTTGTTATCTTGAAAATTAGGCCTATATTAATCCATTGAAGTTAACGACTTTCTCTTATATTGTTTACTAAATTTGACAGGACATGATTAGCCATTGGTTTTTCATGAACAATTTAGTCTCATTCGCTTAACAGCAATTCTTCAACACGCCTCTGTTTGTATGGATCAGTTTAAGGAGTTTTACGGACTCCTAATGAATGATTTCAGTGAACAATTTCATCGTACCACTTCCCATACAGTGCCTCCTCACGCCTAACCAACCGTATTCCCAAGCTGTGTGAAAACAATTGAACTGAATACCGTTGGCAAAGTTTTGAAGTACGTAATTGGCAATTTATTGTAGCCTAGGTCCGATGGTTATTACAGATACCAAGGCGGACGTGCGTTGAATGGTTGCCCGCCCTGGTACCAGGCACTAGCAGCCCTGGGCACTACGCAGGATACTGGAAGTCATTAGAATGGAACAATGTTGTGCGTGGGAGGGCCCGGAGGGGTGCAAACGGTTATCAGCTGTAGATCTCGCGTAAAGGTGTGTACAAATATAATTGGAGTTGGGTTTTTGTGCTGCGGAGTAAATTTTGCAAAGAGTCCTTATAGTTTACCTGCAATTTAAATAAAGCAATTTCTTTCTGTCTGTTCACGCGTCACAGTTTATTCAATTCAGTTTGGAATCAATACATATGTTTTAAGTTCAAATAAACATCTCGTTATTTTTTTTTATAATTTTTTCTTAATAGTTATAGACACATTACGAGAGTACACAGAGTCGTTTAAAAGTACCATTTAAAAATTTCCTAGCGCTGGATACTAAAATCTATGAAAATTCTGAAAATAGCACTTTTACTAAATCGCATCAAAAATATGACGTGTCGAAGCGGTAACAACGATTGTACCTTGAAAGAGCCAATCAGGATAGTGCTGCGTTGTAAGACTGGACGCTCAGTGCTCTCACATAAGGTTAAGGTGGAGACGTTTTTATTAATTAAACCCTGGCGACCGTAAAATTACGGTATCTGCGTTAAAGCCTTTAGTACTCATAAACTTTGGGGGAAAACTATCGGATAGAAATTTTTGTAAAAACTTTATGTTTCTATCAAGACAATGTTCAGTATTAATGTGCTTGGGAGCGTCAGCCTCATTTCAATGGTTCCCATCATCACCGTGGTCTAACTTGTACGTTTTTTTTTATTAAAATAACATTTTATAAATAAATAAACTGACGAAAGTATAAATCATACATAAGTTAAATATTTTTTCAAATCCAGATTTCTTATCAAGCCAAAAAACAGGCGAAGAACTTCACCAAAACTTTGACGATATGGTTTAGTAGTGTTTAAGGTTTCCTTGACATCTTCACAAATGTACAAGCAACATTTACCTTCCTAAAATGTTGGTATATATTTAGTTATAGAACATTATGTCTGTTTTAGTTTGGAACAACTAGCACGATTTATTAGTGAAACAACGTTTTTACCACTCACTTCACTCATATAATTCTTATATTACAATATAGTTTTATCAATGAATGCAATTATATTTGTAAATTAAGTAGAATGCAGCCACTTGGTTGTTAATTAAATTGTGTATAGGATATTTACATAATTTTGATTAGAATTAAAGGAGACCTGGCATTATTTATTCAAATTATGAGGAAACTAATTGCATTCGGTTATATCTCACATTCGGTTATATGTGAACGAAGAAATTCTCATAACAGTCATATTAATATTATTCAAACCCATTTTACAAATAACACATATACTATACATCAGGCATCACACACACACATCTACAGACAAGCTGTAGTAATGACTTATTTTGTACAGTTTTTGAAATGAGTCTAAAAAAGTGACAAACAAATTCGGTTCATAGAAACGACCGTAAATCTTTTTTTATCATTTGTACCCTTGTAGAAGCGATATGTCAAGACTAGACAACATCTTGAACACAAACGGTTGAATAATCGGTTGTCACGCTTATAATTCTTGTGACATGTTTTAGAAATGCGGTGCTGCACGACTCTCTTTTAGTGAATAGTTTGTGTTTACTATTTTTTTACCTTAATATTTTACAAACATATCTAATAGAAACTATACAAAAATATATAAACAAAGATGATCTTTAATCTATCTTATGATAAAAATAGAGGGCTCCGCCTCTTGTTCGCTTCGCTCACCAACCCCCGAAACAAATGCAAAAATATTATTGCATACTCTGATATTTTCACGGAAATACGATTGATTTCACTTGGTTGAGAGGCACTTGGACCGAGGGTAGGGTGGAGGGGTAGCGGTGACCTGTATCCTGATGAATGAGCAGAGTTTTTGCGTGAATGACCGGAATTTTTAATATAACAGAGAGTTTAGTTAAGGATTGTTTACTATTACTTATATCTATATTTCAGGGTTCTACCAGAGTACGATTTTAATCGTTTTGGAAACGTTGGATTGTGGTTTTCTGAGAAAACTAGAAATGAGTGAAACTTAGCTTCATTTTTTTAAATAGACTCTACATAAGATGATTTCTTGCGAGACAGATATAAAAGCTGATTAAGGTCGCCTGCTTTAATAACGCAACGCCATTTTAGGTAAGGCGTCACAATAAGAATGATTCAAAATAAGTATGATATGAATTTAATAGGATCATTTGAAGGAAACTGTGATGAATTAAAAACGGTTTAGTAATAGTGCAATTAAATATAAAACGCCATTGGTTAGCTCATTCGAGACCAATACACCTAATGAAATATCGTCATACATAATGCTTGAAAGAATATTTGTAGAAATGGAAATATGTTCAGTACTTTTTGCTCTAAAATAAAAGTAACGTCCAATTAGTTATTGTTTTCAATAAATTTTGATCACAAAATCTCTCCACTAACATATCTAAAACATCATCATAATATTTTTTATTTATTTCTAAATAGATTTGTATTTTACAAACAAATGGCTCATTTATTTTTACCTGGTAGTAGATTTATAGAATTTTGCAATATTTCATCTAAAAACCAGGTAAATACCAAATATTTACTTGTTTTTTAATGCCTATAAATATACATTAATATTTTATCTGAATATAACTATATATATGAATATAATTATAATTTCAAACTATAAACCAAAATATAAAATTAACAGCAACAAAAAACAGGGGAATTTTGCTGACGTTCTTATTTCAAGTCTATATAGGAATAACATGCGTAAAAACCGATGTCAACAATTTGAACGTATGGCAGCTCGGACCACACCATATTGAAACAACACCTTACCAACTGAGCTATTAAGTATAAGAGTAAATTCTATAAATACTACTAAAAATCTATTATGCTATTAATTCTGTAAGGCAGACATGTTAAATTGGTTGGAATAAAAAACACAGATATAAAGACAATTTTAAATTTGATTGTTCAAATAGATGAGAAGACTTTTGAGCTGTTTTAGAACAAATCTTTGTTCTTTTGAATAACTTTGACACAAGTTATCTCTTCAAAAGGTTAAACGGACAAATTTTGATTATTGGATACAAGCTATTTTTCTAAAGTTGAAGCGATTCACGTTACTCTGTAACAACTCTGAAATGAGTAAGAGGAAAAATCGACAGCTCAATCGGCAATAAAAACCAATTCAAAATTGTGTGTTGAATAAACTAATCAATTTACAGAATTAAGTGGAGGACATAATAAAAGAACACATTTCAAGCGGAATTTCAGTGTTTCATATCCAGACTGTACCACTCGCCAGCCTTCCGAAGTGTCCCATGCGTTGATCGATACCGCCGATTGCATTAATTAATTAGGCAAGCAGTTCTACGTGTGGGTTAAGAGAGCCGCGGATCGGGCATTGCGGAGTGCGATCACGTACGGGACAGGAGATCGTTACGGCTCCGCAAGAATACCGAAACTAACCCGCGGAGTTGTGCAAATATTCCGTCAAAACATCAATAGTTTCAGATTTACACTACGAAGGGAGAAACACGAAGGGTAAAGTTTTGTTAATTATAAATGTTTAACATTTGTTTAACTTCAAGGGTTGAATACGACTGCCAATCTAGTGTGGATATTATTATATTTATACGCATACTTTGTTAGTTTAGTAATGTTCAACATGATTACATACACACTTTAAAAGGCTTTATGAAGAGAGAAATGATGTGTGTTTGTGTGGATGTAAGGAATTACTGAACCAGTTTTGAAAAAGTTTTTCAAGCGGACATTTTAGATTTTCCTGGATAACTTGGGCTAATTAATTTTGTTTAAATACTAATTAAAACATATTTCTTGTGAGAGGCTGTACACATATAGTCTCGACTTGCATTACAACGAATAAATATTAATACACAACTAATAAATCAGTATTGCGCTTTACTTAAGAAAAGATAAACTTGATAGAATAAAACTTAATCTCACAACTAACAGGTTTATTTACTGAAACACGTTTCAACAACAATATGTCCATCTTCAGTGATACACGGGCTTCAATAATCAAACTATAACTTACTGTTATAATAGTTATTTATAGTTTAATTAGTGTAGCTTGTCCATCACTGAAGATGATGACATTAATGAATAAATAAACTTATTAGTTGTGAGATTCTGTGTTCAGTGTTATTCTATTATATATACACAGGTGACTGGGTCATCAGTTGAACAAAATAATAACATAGTGGGATCCTGTCTAATGTAAGTTTCAAACTAATAACCTAAAGGTCTAACTAACTAATCAATGTCCACACCGTAATGTAAAAGGTTCGAAAATAAATTAACTGAATATACATTTGCTGGTCATTGATTTCATTTTGTCATAACGTAATTCATAATAATAATAACAATTATTATTGTTATTACATTCAATGAAGGAACCTTTAAAAATTAAAGATGATTACACAATGTTAACAAAGGAATTAGTTTAGGCGTATCATGATTATTAATGCACTTTGAACTTGACAAAACGAAAAGGAATTATTTAAAAATAATAACAATACACTTATACTAACACAAATACTTTTAATACTCAAACGCGTTTCAAAGTCGTCATCCTCACTGGTACATGAGCTACAACTAAAAACTTACACGACATGTCGTTGAAAAGCGTTTGTTTATTAAACGTATTTCTGGGAGAATTAGCGTGTTATTATTCTTAAATATTATGGTTAAACCTGTATCGTTAGTTAAATACTTCCATTTTGGGTAACTTTTTTTAAAATATATAGCCAAAAGGACTTTTACAAATCAGTAAATTTAATCCTAAACAACTATTTTTTTTCATTGCAGTTAATTATACTTAGGCTAATTTAATAACTGTTACAGCTTATCTTTATATCTTTTAGAGGTAAAACGGAATAATTTTGGGCATTGGATTGTATAAGTGATTACCTGACTTCTCTTGAAGGTATGCGAAACCACTCGAGTAAATGCAGTGAGCGGAGTCAACCTTGAGAAGCCAGGTCTATGAAATTGCATTAAGGGTTTGCTCCAGTAAACGAGAAAGCAACCAGAAACGCAACCGCTTCGCACTGTATCCCTATCTAAACAGTGCAATTTCTTGCAGCTGAACGCTTTGACATTGCCTCATTTCAAACCATTTTATAATTCTATCTTTTGTAATTGAGTGTTGAAAAAAAAAACTGAATATTCTTTATAAAATTTCGAATCCGGCTTGTAAATTATTTTTCATTATACATTTTTTATTGTGTTAGGAAAAAAATTCAAACTTTGTACTTACAAAATGCCAATTACATAACAAATCAAAAGCATTTAAAAAAATGAAAATTGCAAGACGGATGAGTATTGTGACTGTGCTTAAAATGAGACCTTGCAAACAATTTTATGATAAAAAGTAAACGAAATAAATGGTTTGAAATTAACATTGCTCTTATGGGATACAAATCGAAGATGGCCGCCACTACAGCAGACCCTTAAGGCGATCGGGCGCGGCTAGAATATCGCTTGTATTTACGTTTTTACTAAGTGCGGTCTTATTTTGATTTCCCCCATTGGCACATGGCATTTAATTTTGCAGAAAGGTCCAATGACTCGACTGAAAATCAAGTTTTTTTGCCTTTTTTAAGAGCAAATATCTTTAGTACAAATTCACGATTTACCATGTTTTTCATCTACGAATTATAATTTAGATGTTCTTGAATAATTTCCAGCAAATTACAAAAGATTATCTTCAAAATTCGATGAAAGATAAGTTATATTTCAGAGGGCTGTATGAGACTGTTTGTACTGCACACACATAAGTTGGAGCTATGCACATTGTCGTATAACGGACGTGAAATTATAGAGAAACTTCTGGCCAGTATAGCTGTTCAGAAACTAGTGTACAAAATCAATTTGTAAATTGTTCGCTAAAGAAACTGACCAATCACATTTCAGGAGTAGTAACAAAAGAACCCTGTTCAAACAGAATTTCAGTTTCTCATTTCCAGACCACCCAACTCGCCAGTTTATTTAAATAAATACTATATAAATAAAACAATTTACCTCAAATATAGGCCATGATACATTACCTAGTTTACAATAGTACGAGTGGACGGGGCACGCAAAGGTTTCTTTAGTAACATACTAAGCTCAATGACTACATATGTAGTCATTGCTAAGCAGTTCCAATTTAGATAATTGCAATTGATACTTTTTACTGTTTTGGTTTACACAGCGCACCAACACCGTATCATAATAAAGTCAATACCCTTGATAACTACCCTTAAAAGTAAACATAACTAGTGAATGTTTACTTTTAATTCTTGACCAATTACCTAAATTTAGAAGCTAATTAATTATAGAACTTGTTTGGTTTTAATATTTGCCGATGAAGTAGCTCGGGCGTATTCATGTAGGTTACCGTTTAGTAGTTAAATTTAACTCCTCTTTAATGACAGACGATTGGATTTTATTGGCTTTAATTGCGAAGTTAATTACATCAGACACGCATCTTTAACTACTTGCCAATTAAATTGGGCCTTAGGGCCATAGTCTGTATAGGTGTATTAGTATAGCAAAGTCGTACGTACGATTAATGACATGTTTAAACATTTTACGGTCGACATGCTCTTTAAATAGTCATTGTAATTAAAAAATTCGAACAGTAATGTAATTGTAACAAACGAATAAATGAAACTAATAAATCAAGCTTAATAAAATGGCCACGGTGGCCGTGGTTGTTAAAGCGTCATTGCTTTATCAATCATCATGGCAACCATCAATGGAAAGGTTCCGGGTTCAATTCCCATTGACCCCGAATAATTTTCTAAATGGTTTCTTAACAGATATCGTTGGCTGTGGTTCGGATTCCACGTAAAACTGTAGGTCCCGTCTTCATTAGCCTTAAGTGCAAAACAGTAGGACGTTAAACACAAAAAAAAAAAAAAAAAATTCGTCTGTACACGTATTAACTTGAATATTACTGTCGAAGTTCTATTGGTATTTATGTGACTCTTAGGCTAACAACAGACGAGACACCGGTGTACGGTACACTGGTGTACGGGACACTAAATGTACTATCAATTAAATGTGTGTCAACAGATGAGACACTGAGTAGCGCGCTACCAGATTCAGTGGCTCTACGGTGTCTCTCGCCGCGAGAAGCTGGGACACAGGAAAGTGTCCCGTACACCGGTGTCTCGTCTGTTGTTAGCCTTAGTTTCAACTTTTCGACTTCAATCATTCCCTTCATTAACATCACTTCTTCAGTTGCGTTACATTCATGTCCTACTCCAAATCCTGAATCTATCTCCTTCGTCTGGGAACAGAGTGGCGCAGTGGTTAAATGCGCTCGCCCATTCAAACACAGTTGAATAGGTTCAAACCTAGTCAATGGCGCTCAATTTACTTGTGCTGTACGTTTTCATTAGTTTAAAAATAATAAGCATGAAAAAGCAATTTCTTTCTTTATTGTACCAACAATATTTCATAATAGAATCTGTCATAATAAACCTTCCTGGATTGTTCTTTCCATACGTCCAAGCCAACTCAATCTGTAAGCGTCTGTAAATCGTAGTTATTTTTAATATATCATAAATTTAATAATTTCCGAGAATCCTTTATACTACTTGGACATATACGGGATTATATAAATTAACAGACAAGAAGGGAATTGGCTCGCTCAACTAAAAATTTCATTTTGCTTGCTTGTGTCAGCAAATTTGACTTCGTCATAAGACTTCAATAAGTATGATTGGTATTTTCTAGTTCATTAAATTGGTTTATCTAGTTAAATATGTTTACCTTTACTCATGATAAATAACTAACATAAAGTTAAATCAATATAAAAAAAGAGCGGTCCATTTACCAAGTAAATGCCTAGTCAACACGGTTTTTTGTAGGCACACACTTCCGTCGATTAATCAATATAGTATATAACATATTTTATACATTTAAATGTGCCTGTCTTACTTATTTACTATTCATAGAATACTCATATTTCCAGAGTCCATAGCAAATTATTTCATAAACGGTCGGATCTACTTGAACAATGCACATTACCTTTTTTGTGGAGAATCGTCAAATCTGCAACCTTTGTAACTACCAAAATTGCTGCCTGACCGATATAAATATAGACTTATTCTAGAGAAATTGCTTTTCCTAACAACCTTGAAATACTTGAGGAGCAATATCGATCCAATTAGTGCACATCATGACTAGTGAAATAAAACATGCCTTGAATGAAATATTCATCTGCATTAAATTTGGAGAATAGAGTAGTGGAGTGATTAAACGTACTCGTCCAGTTTGCAACAATTGGAACCTCCAACACCGGTGCGTAGGTTCAAAACTAGTTACCGACGTACGGTTTATTTGTTTTATACGCTGCTCCCCTCATACTAACAGGTAAATACATTAAGAACCCAAAATCGAACTGCTAGATTTTTTAGGGTAGCGAATCGTTATACTATTTTACTTACAATCCTTATACTTTGGCAGAAATAATAACTGCAATATTATTTTTATTCAGAAAATAAAAATAAAATGGGGTTTCATCTACACAATCAGGAATATCAAGAAAACTACATACCACTCAAAATAGTGCTGATATCCTTTATAAAGCCTCTGTAAACACCCCACTCGATAGTATCCATAAAATATATGTTTTTTTGGTATCTACCCTCCCACCGGCCAAGTTTTTAGTAATGTTTTTGTTAATTCTGATTATTATAAGATACGTAAGTTAACATGTTTTTAACTCTGCCAAATTTCATTTTGACACATTTATCAATTATGAAAAATATACTTTGACAGAAATACAGAAAAAGACGTGATACCGTAAGGGTTGCGTGTTCCCCTTATATGAAACCGAACTTTAAAAATTAAAATAAACATCTCTGACATGAGGTTATGTACACATTTAGTCCTAGTTGCTATGGCAATGAATACATTTACTACATACACAGCTGACAGGGTTTATTAAATATTAATAGTACATTAGGGAGTTGATTGCCCGAACTAATAGAGAGAAACAAAATGTTTAAAGTTTGTCTGTAGTTCGACGGGTAACCGAGTTATAGCCTAACACGAATAAAACTCGTTTATCCATTGACTTACAGAAACAATCCAACCTTTTTGTTCGTAATTACAAAGTACATTTTGAAGCTAATTGTTTTCTAGATATTCAACACCAAACTTTTCATACGAGATTTTCAAACGGGTGGTTTAACCAATGTTAAAGATAGTAATTGACGAGTAAAAATTTTTGTCTGTGTATAAATCTAGGGGTTTTTAGTACATTTTAATGATGATATTGTAAATTGTCTTTGGTTCAGGAAGTACCTGGAAGTATTGGTAGGGAGTTCTGAAACGCCCTGCCTTTGTACATGTCCTTCGACAAAATAAATGGTTATGCACCTATTTATTTGAGTTGGATATATTTAATAACAAAAAAATAAACGGTACCAGGAAGTGGCACATACTTTCTCACAAACATATTTAAATTATTAAACATAGTCACAGTGACTTCATTATTGTAGGAGGGGTAGGAGAGGTGATTTTAAACTAGGAGATTAACTAATAAGTATTATTATTATTAGCTAGAGATGAAACTATTCGATCGATTTCGAACAAATTTGCACCAAACACGTCAATTAGGCCTGTATAGATGCACGAAAAAAGGTTTAATTTTTTTTTTTTTTTTAATAACCCCCTTTATGGAAAAAAAACCCAGAAAAATCAGTTATTGTTATTGTTATTAGAGTAAACGAGAATTTTTAGAAAGATGCTGTTTTTTTTGCATATGGTAGGGCACATTAAAGGCTACAAATAAGCCAAATTTTATCAAAATCGTTAGAGCCATTCTTTTATAAAAAAATAACAAATTTTTTGGGGTTTTTTTTGCCAAAAAGGGGGTTGTTTTTCAAAATTTTTCAAAACCGTTTTTCGTGATTTATACAGGCCTACTTGACATGTCTGGTGCAAATTTGTTTGAAATTGAACTAATAGTTTTCGCTCTAGTTTTGTATACAGACATACATACATACATATAGACATACATACATACATACTGACATACATACATACAGACATAGACAGACATTTTGTAAAAAACACTTTTTTGGACTCAGGGGGTCCTAAAACGGATATTTCCACAAAAAACTCAACATCGATTTTTTGCGATCACTATACTTTCTCTATACTATAGTATAGTGAGAAAGTAAAAAATTTGACTTGATAAGCACTTATTTGTATTTAATCATCAACCTATAATGTTTTTGCGAGAAAGGTACCTTTACATCTTGTTCTCTATTTTATGAACGGCAATAAAATATTTATTTATTTACCATCGATCCCATCAGTCAAAGAGCTCTACAAAATTACATTCGTACTCAGTTTCACACCCACTCTACCAAACAGTTTTAAAACAAACGCCAGCCTTTCCGTTTTGTTTCACCGCAACTAAAAAAAATGCAGTTCCGTTGCTCTCCGGACCCGCCCATACCCACATGACCCATACGGCATATTACCCCATCCACTCATCCGTGTAATTATTCCTTTCAGCTCATCGGTTACAAATCATAACCAAACACTGTTACGATGCCCTTCCTGGATTCTAATTTCGATAAGAGTTAAATAGCGGGTTTCGTTAAGTACATGTGTAATAAATTAGGCTCGTATTCGCCATTTGGTTGATGCGATGAAGGCTGGGAAAACTTTGTGTTGGTTTTAATTAAGCTGGACAGCTGATCAAGTGTTTTGTGCGAGCATCTTTGTACAAGACCTTGAAATGACGTTGGAATGTGTTCTTTGTATTGAGATTACGTATCAAAATACTATAAAAAAGGAAGTCTTACTGGCGAAACTTCGCTCTATGTATGTCTGTGTCATCGATGATTACTAAGTCAAAGAACTTGCTTTCTTCCGAGTCAAATATTGTGAAAGTCTAAAGTATAAATATATCGAAGTGAAAACTTCTATAGGCGCACCGCGTCTAAAAAATTTTGCGGGTGGTGAATCGTATTTCACCGTCACGCATTTTCCGTCACGCTCTACTATATAGGGTGTTTGAAAAGTCCGATTTCATTGTTTTTGGCCGCCATTTTTAATCGGTTAAAGACATGGATGTGCAAATTTCACCGTTGGTTTTTTCTTGAAATTCTACATTGAAATGATGTATTACATGACCACCTTCCCATTTAAAAAAACAAAGTTCATTCCAAGATGGCAGACAAAATTTAAAACTCACAAAAAGTGGTTCTTTTATGGTTGTGAATAACTGCCATAATAATCTCATAAGACTCGTACATTTTTAGATATTAAGCTGTTACCAGACTTTTCAAACATTCTGTATATAGTACACATGTGTAGGCTATATAGCAGAGTATATTAGTTAACTTGGTAATAACTCATAAATTTACATTGTGCTTCCTCATTTCGTAAGTTGTGTTAAAGTAGTTTACTTGTTAATACCTCTGAAATGGTCATTGTACTTCCTCATTTTGTAAATTGTGTTAAAGTAGTTTACTTGGTAATACCTCTGAAATGGACATTGTACTTCCTCATTTTGTAAGTTGTGTTCAAATAGTTTACATGGTAGTGTTAATCAAAATTCAGATTAAACCAATATGACCAACAATTCATATTCATTACAATTTTCACTTCTGTCGGCAGTCTTTCTTTTTTTCTAATATTTTCTAAATAGCACGGGGGACGCAGGTCGACACTTGTTTACGTAGTTAAGGAGGTATCTTTTTAAACACCGCCAATATCCTCTACAGGGCGTTTAAAAATGCGCAATACCATTCGAGTAAATGCACTTGCTTGTTTCCTAATGGTGGTCTAATGTTCTATGCACATAACAGTTAACTTTGCAGAAAAACTCAATTCCGTTATCAATTGATAACGCAAGTAATTTCTTTACAAATAAACTCAACAATAATAATAATATTTCTCTACAAATAAAATGAAGTTTTTCTTCTTGTTTGCAAAGAAATATATTTAAGAATATTGTCTGTTGTTGTTATTTTAGAATTATAGCTTACATATTCACGAACAACGACCCACTAATTACAACCGTTTATCTTCTAAATTCTGTGATATTGTTATAAAACTGCATAAAACTTTCACACATTTAACCCCCTAAAAAAACATAATTTTTGGTTTGGTTTTAAATTTTGAAAAGAAAAATTAAAACATCAGAGACTTTTGTTACTTTACATTTCAAACAAACAATTTGTTTTATCGTAGCCTGCGTATGGTATGTTAAGTCTCGGTAAACAAATACCATACACTGACACCGTATTCATCGCTGTAGGCTTTGTATAAGTTATACAGAAATGTTGACAACAGAAATAACTATATATAATACATTTTACCTTTTTTCTCTCTTGATAACTTTGTGGAGTACAAAATATACTTTAGGAAGACAAGTTTAAAAAAATAACCGAATTAACTTTACCTATATTAATAATAGAACATTGTATTTCTCAACTAGTAAAAATATCTATATTTAACGATTTCGTTCGGATTACTTTGTAACTTTCCTGACGCTTATTTAAGACTCCTTTTCAATACATTAAAATTTAAACCTCATAGATCTTTCTTTCAATTTACATTTTTATCAAACAATAGTCTGAGTATGCTATGCCATTAGACGGTAAAAATTTCCTATCTACTGTTTTTTTAATGAATTATTAGTAAAAAAAGTTAATGTTAATAACAGAAGTAATATATGGATTCATGATTTATTTTGTATTTGCCTTAGTGGACTGAATATATTTACATAAATACCTTAATTCCTTGTACTGCCGCAGTCCTGTTTTGATCACACTTTATTCGGTGACGTACGTTTCGCATATTTTTTTATGCATTTTCTAAACGTTTATAAATTTTTTTTAAAATGATTTGCATTTGTTTGATGCGCGTCAAAAAACTATAAACTATGCATACACACTCCACAAACATTAACATAAAAACACAAACACACGTAATGGGCATGAATATGCCGATGTAGTTTATTTTGGCAAGATGTTGTGCCTTTTACATAATTTATTAAATTTAATGTTTCGTATTGTGTTTTATAATTTCATATTATCATTTTTGAATTTGTAGTGAATTTTTAGTAAACTGACTTTGGATCAGCGTGGCGTAATTAGTTATGCTGGTATTCGTGATCTGCTCTCATAGGTTCAAATCTGATTGTTGGCGTTGGATTTTTCTTACCTTTAAAACGCTTTCAGAAAAAAAATAGTCTAACCAGGTCAAACACTATCAACGAAACAAAAATTGTACATCCAATCAGAAGAACGGCAATCAAATTGATCTAAAACCCATTTTATAATTACAAATAGATTGTAATAATTATTCCATTGTAATATATTGTTATCTATCTCTTTATCGAACGTCCAGTTTGTATTTGTGAAATACCTGTTGGCCTGTACAACGAGTCATTATTTTTTTAGTGACCTTTCACAGAATGAGTGGATGGGGGAAGTCGATGAGGTTACAGGTGTGGAGTATCAGTGAAGGCGAGGTCGTAACCTGGGTTAGCCATCAATTTGTATCTCGGTTGACGCGTCAGAAACTCGAAACTCTATCATTCACACTTTAACCCTTTAAGCTAAACCACTGTAATGGCAATTGTGCTTCGTTTTTTGAAATGCGTTTTAATTATAAATTTAAAAAGTAGCAAATACTAGGGTACAGTTTATTTTTAATTTCTGTCAAATAAAATATATCGGGTATATTAGAAGTTTGTGTCAAGTTTTCCTTAAATTTTTTCTCTCATTTAGCAATATTAAATGTATAAAGGAAGTAAATTTTGAAGCTTTATTAAGTTATTTAAGTTAAATATGAATAAAAACAGTTTCCTGCAATTTATGCATAGATAGTTTGTCCATGAAAATGTAGTTACACTAGTTAATAAACATGTGGGAATGGGAGCCAAAGAAAGGAGATTTTGATTAAACAAGTCGAAGAAATATAGTAGACAGACTAAATGAATTAAAGATGTGTATAGGCATTGAAGAAACAATACTATAGTGTTGTTTCTTCAATGGTATAGGTTATTAATAAAAGTTGCGTTTAATATAAGACGTTCTACAACTATTTAATTTATTATCAATATACTGTATTTGTTTTATTACAGAACTCAACTTTGGAGAGTGGAATTGCACTCATAAAATGCCAAAAGATATTCTACGAAAGTGTAGGCTATTTTGTACATATGCCTTTCTTTAAAAAAAATACCCTACTTAAGGGGGCGCTACCCTATCCGCCATATTGAATCTGATTCCCATAAGAACAATGCTACAGAATAAGACATTTTTTCCGTCAATTCGTGGAAAAAATTTGAAAATTTGGTTTTATTTTGAATTACTGTCATATTTGGATGTTGATTGCGGAATACATTTTCAAAAACCGTTTTATTGTTTTCGTAAACGTATGATATAAATAGTACAAAATAGTAAACTTTTACTCAGTTGCAAAAAGACATATTATTGCAAAAACCCTTAGCAATCAACACCCACAATCTGTTTTACTTTAAGAAAAAAATAGCATTCGTTTTTTGACAAAAATAACCAAAAAATATGCTTAATAGTGAAGGTATGTTGTGGTTATTTAACACTGAAATTGGTACCCAACTTCGCCGATTTGAATGTAGGGAGCCGAGCCTTAAGCCTCTTTATGTTGCGATTCCAATACACATATTACGTAAAATTTATGATTTGTATGAAACAAATACTTATTACAAATAATTTCTAGTTGGTAAAAGCCTTCTTTAGTCTGATTTTTCTTCGGTCCAATATAAAGTTATTAACGTCTAAAGGTTTTACATAAAACGTTACATCGTGGAAATCGCCCCTCGTAGTATTGAAGCACACGATCTACGTTAAAAGGGTCGGGATGGGCGCAAGTCAGAAATAAAACGCATTCTACTCGATCCAGAGAATGACATTGAAACCTGTCTAGTCGCACACGCACAGCGCCTCAATAAATCTTGCCGCATAAAAAAACATTCCCGACATCTAAATACAACACGATCGCAGCAACTTTTACGGAAACCACGCTATAACCTATCCTTCAAGTGGGGATCCTATAACAATAAAATGGAAATTGGAAATCTCGGAACTGGGGACGGTTTCCCCTTTGTCTATAGGCATCACGCAACACAATGGGAGTAGAACTATATCATCCGGGACCGTGATTTGTTTCCCGTACCACCTAACAATCAGGAACATTCTGACTTCCCCCTAAGAATGTTCGGTGTTGGATAAATGTGCTTTTAAATTAGGACATTACTTTTATATCAACTGTAAATAAATAATTGTAAATTGAGAGTGGGGGATATTTATGGGTTTCATTATTGTTTTGTTAAGTAGGCAAACACAGTATTTTCGTCTTACAGAATGTTAGATCTTACGTGTATTGCTCATGGTATTTTAAAAATTCACGTTTGATCAATCTGGTCTAATCTGCAAAGAAAGAGGGATTTTAATAACAAAGCACAACTACTATATCAACAGAACTGTAAATGCCGAAATGTTCCCAACAATTGTAAATAAACCAAATTAAATCAAAGAAACACAACAGCTGATAAATTTAGTTAATTAAGGCTATAATTTCATTTGTTTACAATTTTGCTACTGACAAAAAAAATGTGTATATCAATGTACTTTATCATAAATGTTAATAATTATATAGGATTCAATTTAGTGAAAATTCAATGCACAATATACAGAGACTAATTGTTTTGCAATAACAAAAATTTAAAACAAACCTTTTTTAACTTTTTACCCTTTTTAATGACTTAACTTTATCCCGGTTAGACTAATTAAGACGCAAATTATATAAAGCAAATAAATCATCCGCCAGTAGTCAGGTTCGAAACTAAGTGTGGGTGTTGGAGGAGACTGAAAGTGCGTCTTTAACTTCTCGGCCACCCTGCTTCACACTTTATAGCTTCTAACATATGACTAGGCTTTATTTTTTCTTCTCTTCTTTTGCTTAACTTCTTTACTTTTTCAACAAAACACACAGAACGCTAGTAACTAGGCTTACAACTATAAGCTAACTGTTAAGATGTGTTGGAATAATAATTCTGCTCATCTGTGCAAAAATATTATCTGTGCTACTTCTAAATGTATTAATCTAACCTAACCGTTCATTTCCTTTTTGTTGCAGGTAATGAAACACAACTCCTTCAGAATATCATTCAACTTTGCTAATTTTATGGTAAGTTTAAATACAATAATAAAAAACTATTAGAACACTATACACCCAAAGACCAATATAATCGAAAGGCATTACTGACCTATAAGCTCCTACACAGTTAATTACCTCCACGGCAGAACCGGACGTGGCAAGAATGCCTTCTCATGAACCGTAGATGAGCAAGTCTAGATCACAGAGCGCAGAGCGGCCATCACAGATTGGACACACAATGTCTACTCTTGTTATTACTCTGTAATTACACCAAACAACGGATCGCGAAACAAGTTATTGGTAAAGTGAAAATAAAGAAAGGCTCTGAGGGACGTGATTATGGAGGGTCACAACTAGGCTTGGGCAATGTCGTTCAGTTTACTGAAGTAGTTCAGTGAATCTCCTTCAGTGAAAGGAACTAGTTCACCATTGTAGTTCAGTAGTTCAATTAGTTCAGTAGTTCAGAACGTATTGAATGAGATGAGATGTAGTGAGTGATTTATAAATTGTAATACAAGTCATAGCATTGAATAATTTCCAAACTACTGACATCAGGATAGCAATACTAAAACACAATGTGTAACATTAAGCTACACAATTTTATTACATAGGCTACTAGTACTAGGGGAAACCACTGCGTGCTCCGCACGCCATCCCCGTTAGAACCTTCTATACACATAATCAAGTTATCTTTTCTTTATAATAAAGGTGTAGGATTAATAATAACCAAAAAGCTAAGATGGTAAATAATGTTAAATGTTCAAAAACCTTAACCTAAAAGTTAGAAATACAATAAATAGTTGCTTCAAAATTTGAAATCAGGTGTTAAATTATCAGGTAGAAATATTAGAGCAGACAGTTGTATGTGTTATTTTATCCAATTGGTTGCTATGCTCATAATTCACCAGTCTAGGCCTAACCTTAGGATTTTTTCCGACTAAATTTACAAATATTGAAATAAAAAATGTTTTTATCAAAATGAATTATAGCCTAGCTGTTACTCAGGGTTAGTAAAGCTTTTTATTACCATTTTTTCAATCAGTTAAGTTGTTCTAGAGATCCCTCCCCCCACCCCCTACATACAAACAAATTCTACCTCTTTATAATATTAGTTTAAATTTGTTTTTACAAATTTCTTAATACACGCATATATAATTTACTTATTAAAGTAAATAAAATTATAAATATTAAAAAACTATTATTTCGGTAAAAAAAGAAAACTAAGATCACTTCATAAATAAGAACATTAATGAAAAGTAAATTAAACTAACAAACTAATACATAGGTGTTTAATATACATTCAACATTAATCAAATATAGACTGCAAGGACAATGTACATTAACAAATATTTGTTCCTTACTTTAAGCACGCATCAAATAAATTGTACGAAGTAAAACACGGGCATCGTACTGTCTACTGAGACTGAGATAGTGAGATGTTAAGAAACAACTCCTTCATTTGGCACATATCCAAAAGATTTGAGAGCCGGAATGGGAGCCGGAAATTGGGTGAGTTAGTGGACTACTGGACTACTGAACGACAATCCTTACGCTTCACATATCACCGGATGTAAAGAAAGAAAACAGTGAGCCCTTCAGTTAGTGAACTACTGAACTAGTGAACTACAATCTTGTGGATATCTGAAGTACTTCATTCGGCTCAGTCGAAGTGAGCCGATCTTCTGAACGGCTCCTTCATGAGTTACACAAGTCTAGTCACAACGAATTGCTCTAACGAACCCGTCTGGTCACGTTCTGTGCAAATACAATTCGTTAAAAATACAAAAATCAGAGTTCACACTGTCCGCAAATTTGTTTAATAGCGTGGTGTTTACACACACATCCAAACAGTACCAGTTCAATTTCTGATAAAGAGATGCCAGATCACATGAGTTTCTACGGTAGTATTTAATTTAATTTAGGGGTTTTCTTATGATCCTTATAGATTTTGTGAAAAAATCATTGATGTAAAAGTTTTGGAAAATTATTAATTTTTTTTTAAAGAGGATAAACTATCATAAAACAAAGTATTGAAAAGTATGAAAAGAGTAATTTAATAAATCATTTTAAAGTGATACTATTTATAAGAACTTTGTAACAATCGGAAATTGGTTAAATAATCCTATCTCTTAGTAGCGCCCGTAAGTTTAAAATTGTATTTTCTGCGCGTTGTGGCCACAGGCCTCAAGTGAAATAATACATAAAAATTAAACGTCAAAAACCATATTCGAATCTACGCCAACATGAATCGTAGCAAATTTGAAACACTAGTTTAATACATTTTTTAGACGTAGGTGTTATTTTTTAAACTTGTTTAATTTACTTTGATTATTGTTTACTACTTGTAAAACTATATTAATAAACAAGTTTAAAATAATACACACAAGAAGTTTATAATACGTTTATAAAAAATAAGTAGGCCTATTATTAGCGAATAACCATAGGAAAAAATAAATGAGCTATTGCAGTGACCCTTATGGTAAGACCTAAGGACGGGAATAGCAAATGAGCATCGATCATGGTCCCCAGAACACCTTTTGGGATGTCATTAAAAATCATGTACTGTATATGTATATATGTGTTCGCACTCTAGCGGCCACATTTTAAGTCCGATTTGGTCCAAATTTGGTTGTCTACGTCTCTCGGACGAGTTCGTCAGCCAAAAAAATCTAACAACCGGAAGTAACTATTTGACCGGAAGTAACTATTTTTGAGATTTTTCCTACGAGAATCAATTTTGTTTAAAGTTTTTTCTAAAATATAAATGTAGGATGTTATTCTGCACATTTTTTTTACGCGACCTTATAGCTCGCTTAGTTCCCCCAAAATCGATCAAAACGTAAAATAGGCTACCATAAAAGTACCCGGTTCAAAGCCATATGGTGGATATTACCTTGGAGTTGGCGTGCGAAGCACGCAATGCTTTGTGTATTGAAGTTACTCTCAATATGGGGGTTGGCGTGCGAAGCACGCAATGCACTGTGTATTGAAAATACTCCCAATAGGCGGAATGGCGTGCGAAGTATTTTGCAGCTATTCAGCACCGTCGTTAATAGATTTATTTCCTAAATAGTTGGTTGAAACCCTAAAACATAAAACCTATAAACTTAATGTTGGAAATTTGCTCAACTCACGTCAGCGGTTCAGCTGCGTGGTCGATTTATTATTTTCATACAGAAGTAATTTGCCCAGTAATTTAATGAGTACTGTATAATATGTTAAACCGTCATACTTTGTTCAGTAGCGTAACGGATGAAGACCTCGTCGCGGACAACGTGTGATTGTATATGACCAATCATACGCTTTCCAACTAAATAGGTCATATAAAGTACTTTTAGTATTGCCAGTTGTTGTTCTTTCTTACTGGCTTCCTTGCAGTTAAGGAATTAACGGACATAACTGTAAAGCTTAATCCTTGTAGTGGAATCCTTGTGTACCGGTACATGAACGTGTTTAGTTTGAAAAAAGTTTATTTCAGCCGATAACAGCCTATCCATGCTTTTCGAATTTGTTACGCTATTACCACATTGTTCACTTTTTAAAATGTTCAACTTACCACTGAACATTCTAAAAACTATATTTTGGTTTCTGAGTTAAAAAGTGAAATAGCACAGCATGTTAGAAGATAACATAATTTCAGGTACCCAATTTTGTAAGCTTTTAAGATTCAGTAAGTTGCTTTAAATGATCGAATTTGGCCGATGTTAAATTAAAACTAACCTATTTTCTGGCTTAGGTATCAACGATAATTTTTTTTAAATTTCAAAGGTCAATCAAATATTGTTCACATTTCTCATATCGTCGTAAAATCGCTTACATGATGTATTATGTACTATATTATATAATGATACAGCACACGTACATAATAATGTTGTGCCTATAAATGATAATGTTCAATCTTAGAGGCGTGCAAACTCTTGACTCTACGAACCCACGCGATTTCGACCTATCCTCAAAAGTTTAAAAGAACCGTAAAGTAAATCTTTCAGCTTTTGTTTGCTCAGCTCCGCCTTCTTTGATTCGAAATAAAAACATAGAAGTTGATTGATTCATGGGCACACTGATGGATGGGTTCAGACAATGCGTATAGCCGAAGCTATTGTAAAGTTGACCATCTCTCAGCGGGCGAGCCCAACTCCCCTTGCCGACTTCCGACTTGAACTCAGCGGTAGGCCTACGATCGACAATAGCACCGTACTTGTGTGATTAAAAATACGGTCTGAAGGGTTTACGAGTTTTGATTGTAGTTATTGTTATTTGTAATAAGTTTTGATTAAATTTTAAACGAGGTTTTAAATGCAAAGTAATCTGTAAAGAATTAATTATTTTCAATTATTGAGTTTATCTGCACTTTGCAAGTTAGCCAACTATATTTAAATTTGGTGTAAACGTGATAGAATAAACTTAGAACACAAAATTTCACAACTAATACGTTTATTAACTCAA